>DWEI01001133.1:0-17768 GCA_018245875.1 Mysoria ambigua | reverse complement strand
CTATTGAGTACGCCACTTATCGTAAAATAGGTTTGTGTAAAGTAAATTGTGTAATTCTCCCCGCAAATTATTGAAAACTTATACGCATTAAAAGTCAATTGAACGCTTTATCTACAAAAAATCTTAAATTTGCAGTATAAAAAATAGACGTTTCTAATCAAAACTAAAACTATCCTATATAATCTGAACCAAACAATAATACTAAAAACAACAGGTTTTTTAGTAATTCTAAGTAATAATTTTACTAGTTAGTACTTGTATAACTTAGTATTTCAAACAAAACATCATCTATATTGTAATATATCTAACACACGCTTATTCGTCTACGCACGTGAAGCTTACGACACATAGACGTCTAGATTTCCAGTATTCAATTTTCATTTCACACCCGTCCATTTTCATTCCATTCAAGTTTGTTGAGTGGGAGGTAGAGCGCTACGTTGCAACGTTTCTCGTTTTTCTAGGACTCCAGCATAAAAACCCTGTAATTTTCCTCTTTGCTGCGGTGATATTTTCCGACTCCAAATAAGTTTAAATACTTAGTTTGGTGAAGCCCAGAAATATATATTTCTTGGTACATCTCGTCACACGGTCACCTGAATCCAAATTAGGCCTGAGTAAAGCCAGTACTATGGGTTCCCCTGCCTACTTCTGCCTCTTTTGGGATTACAGGCGTGATATTACTATGGTATCAGGCTGATAAATTACTTGTAGACATATAAATATATTGATACCCATTTGACACCCTTTTTCCACCCAGACACAGATCAATACTTGTACACTTTACACAGATTTTCGCCGAGCCCACGACTCCTGGGACGACAGACACTAACCACTGAACGCCCCAAAGTTAAAGAAAGTTATTTATACTCAAAAAGGCAACAGCAGATTTAGCTGTAGGGTGAGATACAGTCACATTAAACGGAATATGAAAAAAAAAGTACTTACTGCAGATTAAACGCAACTTAAACCGCCGTTAAGAGTCGAGGCATTAGTGTGAGATGTTTTCCTATTGTTTTGTCCGATTTCTGGTTATTACGGTGAAAAAAAATAAACTATTATATTTCGAATTATTTCTTATGAGAATAGTAATATATTTAGAAACCGTTTAAGGAATAATTAAATTGATAAAAATTGTCCTGTGAAGTCTTCTAACCCGTACTTGGCCAGTTCATTGACTATACCCTTGACCATCTCATTTTGAGTGGAGACTGGAGACAAATACTCCGACAGTGGTACGATAAAACTGTCAAAAGAAAGTATCAAATAGATATGTAATTATGTGACATTGCCGTGACATAGGCAAATATGAGCCGCGTGTAAGACCGAAACTAAACCAACGAGCTGAGCCGCAGCTGAGCCGGCATCACACGATGATGAATAAATTAAACGCACGGAGCGCGCGCTACCTAGCACTCGTGGCCACTTCAGTTTTATGAGCTTCGGTGGCACATTTTTGACCTTGAACGGTTTACTGTAACATGAAATATTAAAATTAGTCTTTCTACGTTTGTCTGGATTGTTCTTTGGAGCGAAAGCTACGCGATCTCTAATAGCGTTCGTCGCAAACTTGTAGACTTGTAGACGCATCGAGTGACGTATGAAATGACTACACGACTCACACACATGCACATATATGCATGTGTGTTAATGTATTTATTTAACTGAATCTACGAGTATTAATATCAACTTGTACTCACGTTATGAGAAAACTAGTACCGGATGTGCTCTACCGGATATTACTTAGCTCTTACTGTTAATGTAGAGACGATTTATTAATTTACATTTTTTGAATTAATAATTAATTTTTTGTGTATTTTCTTCTCTTGTGCATCATTAGAGAGTGGATGGCGGCTATTTCGAAAACGGTAAGTGGTGGTGGTGGCCAAACCAAAAACACAGGGAACTATTTGTTTATGTCTCTTATGGTTAGTGTTTGGGGTATGTTCTGGGCGGTGGATTGAGGACCCCTTTATATCAGTCGAGTACTTAATTGCATTTGTTCAGTAGAATCATATCGCAGCTAGGTAATCAACCTTTACTAGAGTTCAGAAAAAGTCTAGTCAATCGAGAAAATGGTTTAAGTTTGGGAATTTCAAAAGGGACTTTAATTAACCATTTTACGTACCTAGCACATATGAACATATTTTTATTGTATTTTATATATTTCTATTAATATTTATTGTTATATTACTAATATTTTACATGTATATAGTTGTTAAGGATCATTTAAAAACTATTTTATTTTTGCACATATAGCAATGTTTTGCTTTAATTATTCTATTCTCCAAGAGTGCAGTGGAGAATGCTAGCAAACATTAAATTCTTTGTTCATTATGCCCCATTATTGTATGAGAAGGAATAAAAAATAATCTTAGCTAGATTTAGATATAATTTTTTCACCCTGAAAGCAAATGTATGTCCTACAGTGGGACTATAAATGAGATAATGATGATAAATAATCATGTTAATATAATATCGACATTTTTTTAGCTGCCGCCCCCACCCCACATAGAACTGGTGATGTCCATGCCGTACCTTCGCACCGCCTTCAAACGACCCACAGTGAGAGTCAGACGTGAGTATACAAAATTGCCTATTCAAATCGGAATTGCCTATTGATATAATAACGGAGAATGTGATAAAAAATGACCTAACCAAGGATTAACTTGCATACGAGTGGAAGAAATATAGTCTGTTATCATATTATTATTGGCATACGACTTAAGTGTTTTATAAAACAAAAACAGCTTTCATTTAACGAAACAAACTGAAGACATGTTCTGTTCGGAGGATAACACCGTCCCGTTAAATATATGAATATTTTAAATTTGGAACAAAAGTAAGCGCGTAACAACTTTCCTTTCCGTTACTTTTATTTCCGTTACAGTTTCGTAAACATATATCATGTTGAAAGATAAAAGTAATGTGTTATTATAGTAAGATGTAGTAAAAAATTTTTGTTATGTGCCGAAATGTTTCTCTCTTTTTCCGGTTGAATAGAGTGATCACTTTAAGTTTCTTATGCCCGACAAACAACAAAAGTATAGTTTATAAACTAATATAATCAATTTAATTATTTATACTCTTTATTGTAACATGTTTATAATAAAATTGTAAGCTAATGTCTAATAACATTAATTTCATCCTTTGCGAAATAGCGCGTGTAAACAATGAACCAGTAAATAAAATGAAAACGAAATAAATTTGGCATCCCACAGGGTGCTTAATTCGGGCCTATATATGTTCATAACCCCCAATTTTCCGCTTTGCACGTTTATCGTTCCAAATCTGCTTTTTATCAATAAAAAACGATACAGCAAGCATTTATAACATCGAGTTGAAACGCGAATAATCGAATTTGCGCTTCAAACAACGACAAATCGATTTAAAAGGGAACATTAATCAACGTCGATGTCACACGGAGAGGAAAAAAAAACGTGAAAATGGGAAAAGGACCTTAATTTCCTTGAGATAAAGATCGGATTGGACTTTACATGTGCTTTATGGATGTGTGAAGTTACGAGGCAGGTTTCTGCTCGACTGAATACAACGTGGGATAAAATTTCTCACTGGGAATTGATGGGGGTTCAATTTAGTTTCCAAGCAGTCATAATTGCAATTATGAATTTACATACATACATTTCTTCACACCCGGTTGCTTACCTGCCTGTCCACAGAGCGTATTGAGTGCCAAGTATTTAAAACTTCTCCACGCTCCTTCTACGTTGATCATCACCGTTCATACTTTGTTTAAAATACAGTTACAACTGAATAGTTTATATTACAAGGTGTTGATACTTATGTGAACTGGTGAAACGTGGGAGTTTTTCTGCGTTCCTCTGCCTACCTCTTCGGGAATTACAGACGTGAAGTACCTATGTCGAATCGCAGACTGTGGTCTTTATAACCATTTTTCCATCAGTCACGAGATCTGTGTCCAATAGTTTAACAATAAAAAGGTTGATAATGATGATTATATGATGCGACTGGATGTCTTATGGGGTAGACAGAGAACATCGAGTGCTAAATATCTCCGACTCTATAAACCTTTCCGTTGGTTGCTTTCGCATTTTAGATATTAATGAGGCTTCCAAATAAAACGTTGATTGGAATTTCGACGAAAGTTTAGTAGGAAATTATTAGAATTCTATTAGAATTCCACTGTTTATGTTTATTAAAAAAGAGCTATGTTTATATTTCCAAACTCTTGACCAATCATCGTCAGCACTAGCAACATCATCTGTATCAGTCCGCTGCTGAACATACGCCTGGCCTAATAAGCGTCATCGCGACGTTCTAGTATCCACGCTCGGCATACGACCTTCCGGAAGAGGTCATTTTCACTAACCAAAAATTAAATCGAGTATGGCTTGGCAACGCTAGAACCATCCTTGGTACTGACTATGACTTACGGTATGTATCAAAATCATCTTGTAACAGCTTATGAAACATTTCATTTTCAATCATATCCTGTTGAAAATAAGGGTCTATGATTTTGCGATAATATATAATGCAGTGATTCAACACTGATTGACGTATTAATTCGTCCTTCGCGCTTGACAAAGCGCGTCTGTGATAATATCAAATAAACCGCGCGTGAAAACCAATGTCTTGAAACATATCCGCGTATAGCCATATCATCTTAATCTATTTTAGCGACCATATACCTGAGATATATATACTTTTTCGTTGAATGTACCATCGGATAAAGGCATCAAAAATAAAGAGGAAACCCGCATATAATTGAAAAAGAAAAATAATATAAAGAAACCGATGAATGTACAAACATTTAAGAACTACGATGCTATAGATATTTGACAGCCAGCGCTATCTATCTCCCTGATACGTCGCCTGGCGTGACGTCACCCCAATAATGAAACAACAGCGATAATCTTAGCTCTTTTCATTCCATATGTACGTATGTTTTTTTTTGACACTGTGCAGATGAATTTAGTGTAGGTGAGTTTCTATGTAATATTGTTATGTAACAACCATATTGAAACGGCCGTGTGAGGAGAACGCGAGCGTTCTGGACTCGACGTGCTGTCGCGACGTCGACGATACTTTGTCGTATTGTTTCGACACATTTTATATGTACACTTCGTCGGCTTACGATTTTCTTATTTCGAAATATCATTGCGGCTGTTAATGAATTGTATAATATTGGTTTGTATTTGCAAGTATTTAAGCCAGTTATGTTTTCCATGAAAATATTTTCTTTTCGAAGTTTTTCTTCTTTTTTCTTTTTTTCTAAAATCTAACTAAGTGTTCTGGATTCCGCTGCCTACCTCTTCGAGGTTTACAGGCGTGATTATACGTTTGTTATAATTACATCCGGATATTATTAAATTTACTTGTAATATGTATGCCCATACATTTTATGGGTAAATGTAATCAATCATTAACTCTCTTAGTGTTCCACTGTTGTACAAGTCACAGTAATATCTAAGTTTCATTTACTTAACTATGATAAGGGTATAGCGGCGACTGTGTCTGATCAGATACGAACATTCACCGCCCGGCGCACCCTGGACAGTGCGACTAATCCTTTCACCGCGATGGCTGATCGCCCACGGTCAGCCGTCGACGCGACGAAGGAGAACTTTGACAAAGTTCCTGTATCACACGAGCGTGTATGAGGAGAGCTGGAGTGATTGTGAAGAAGCTGCAACAGATGGAATCAAGAAGCAAAATGTAATAGATATAATCAAACTTCAAAGAATAAAATCAGTATTTTTTTAGGAAACTTCAATGTGTTCCAACTACTAGACTCTCCAACTAGTGGAACGAAAATGCCACTGTTGCCACGTGGGAGTACACTACTCGACTGCCTATCTCTTCGGGGACTACAGGCGTGAAATACCGTTTTTTATTCGAAGCATACCACGTTTTGACATGAATAAAATTCGCTTGGTACCGTCGTACTCCACCGTCTTGAGTTGCTTAGCACCTTAGTAGCCTGGCTTGTTACTCGAACTGAAGTTGAACAGTTCAAAATAAGCAAACATTTAAATGATCCTTACAAAGAGGGATTTAATTATTTTGAATATAATTTCAATATTCAATGAGCGTAAATATAATTGTGTGTTATTTATTAATAGCAAATTACGAGATGTGTTAATAATAATGAATGATATAACTTCACGCCTGTAATCCCTGAAAGGGTAGGCAGAGGAATGCAGAGCATTCCCATGATTCACCAGTTACGTTTACGTCCCATTATGGAATAGGTGATGAGCCTATTACCTTGCATCGGGCATGTATCCAGACTCCGAACCACTACTAAAATAATTATATTAGAAAAATCCATAGTACCCGATCGGGGAATTGAACCCAGGAGCACCCTATTGGCAGTCGCGCTCGCAACCAACACGACCAAGAAGGCAGATACTTTATTTAAACTACGCGTCCTTGTATGATACTTGTATATAGCCTTCGGTATTTATACTGGAAATGAAGATTTAACACTGAGTCGGTTTTGATTTATTAATATTCATAAAGTCGACGCTGAAAATGATCCAGACGCGGATTATGTCCCTCGGAGCGACGATCGCGCGATCCCTGTGCGTTTACATCGTAAAGTCTCATTAAAGAATCTTCTAGACGCTTTGTGTAAACGGTGCTTTATAATTTATTTAGGAAATAACTCAGTTATACAACTTTATACAGGAATAATTAAGAAACGAAAGATTTAAAGCGATTATTTTCTCCAACATGTGTAGATGTATACGAAGATTTTTTTAGATGTTGCAGGAGTGTGTATCTATAGGCAAACCTCTATATCTTTGATCATATAACATGGTTGGCACAATTTGAGAGTACTACTATACTGCCTACTCATTCGAGAAGTCCGAGCGTGATATTATGTTATGTTATTGCATACTGCTTGCTTTTAGCGCATCGATTTTTAAGGTATTTTTATTAAAATTAAATATAAAAATTATTAAAAGTAAGTTCATTAAATTAGGTTATAACGACTAGGCTTAAGCGCAAACTTTATTAAAAACCTTTTAATAACTCGTGTATAAACTGTTTGTGGACGTTTATTATATGAAAATGTAGACCGGATAAAGAAAATATTCACGTTCAAATTATGATTATTTTGAACATGATTAAATACAACATACACTGTCCATTATAATATAAATTATTGGCATAATATATAACAGATTACCAAGTACTGGTCATTGACCAATGCAAAAAGCGACAGATTAAAATATGCAGCTTTTTCGCACTGTATATAAATATTAATACTATCGAAATAATGAAATTCACGTGCCCACACCCTAGGCAATGTCATTTCAGTGCATCTAAAAAAAAATTATGTAAGCTAGATATAAGAATAAAATGAATAAAAGAAAATCGTAAAGGCAGTAATGGTCAATCAAAGGCAATCGGTATTTTCTGTTCTACCCTTAAGGTATTGTAATTATGACAATAGTTATATAGAAGATGAAATCTACTTATTTTTGTGTTTTATTGCGAAAAATCTAATCTGAACAGAAGAACTATTTCACGTGCGGCTGCTTTGACTGAACGCAGAATAATAAGTACGGGTTTATTCAAGACTTAATGAGAAACGAAATAAAACAATTTATAAGCGATTTACCCGAAACTTAATGTAACGAGGGCCCTTTCAATTATAACTTAAGGGATAAAGGGTAATGTACAAAGATGGAAGACAGAATGAGTGTCTGCCAACCTTATCTATAGAACTTTGGGGACAACAAACTGAACTGCTATTTGACGTCCAAATTAGACTTTCCCTTCGCTTGGACCTTCATCCCGCTGAATGGTTTTAATCAACTTGTCATATCAACAACGAATTTTATGGACGCCGAGAAATGTAACGTAGATGACTGACGCCAAATGTGAAATAATACAAATATTTGGCAGTCCCTGCCCGCTGTCTACCTCGTGAGGGAGCCGTCGTCATATCATAACAATGGTAGTTAATATAAAAACACACAAAAGTGTTGTACTCCCACGTTTCATCTGTTGTATTGATACGCGCCAAAATTAGGTGGAAAGCCTATTACCATAACTACTACGAGGAATTATAAATTAGAATAATCGAACAACAGTTGCTCGACCCGGGGTCTAACAGTGCCTGTCGCCGGCGGTCGCGTTTACAAACATACAACAATGGCTATTAAATGTATATTTAACTTCATAAGCTTTAAGAGTATATACATACATATAGTTAAATATACATTTTTATTTCTAAATCGGAAACAAATCGGAACTTAACTTTATAAAATAAAGACGCAATTAGAAATACAGACAGTTTATTTATTTATGTTTGTATTTTTAAAATTAATTTTATAACAAAATTATTTTACACTGTGTAAAAAAATATAAAAACATACACAAAACAAAATGTTTTGTACATTTTTTTATTGATTGTGTTTTTATATGTATCTATCTGTAATGAGAATGTCCTCAGACCACTTATATTAATTAGACAGGTCTAATAATAATTATAGGATTTTCGCAGAATTTCAGACATACTAATAAAGTCGCCTTCAATTTATTAAGCACGTCACAGTCATGTGCATATATTATTAATATATTAGTAATTATTATAAAACATTGTATTGAAAACTGAACGTAACCTATTGCAACCGAAAATAAATATTACTCATTGCAACCGTAATTGAATATTACCTATTGCAACCAAAATGGAATATTATCCATTTTATTGCCTCACAACAACCAATGCTTGTGCTATTTGTATATCGATAAAATAACAAGACAGGCATTTAGAATTCAGACGAATCAAAATATTGTGTTAGTGGATAACGTATTCTATATATTATTATATACATGTATCATATATATCCAAACAACTCGGTTGTCGAAGATTTCGGCGCAGCGAAAACAAAGGAGATTCTATAACAACAATTCACTAACGTTAAAAGCTTAGGCCTTACTGTGAGCCTGGTACGCATTACAGAGGCTCAGCGCAGATACGTCACAGATAATCCGCGTGCCTTATAAATGCCAAAAACTATTTAAGCCACTATCCAGTGACAAATTCTGTGCGTTCAGTCCGGTTAATTGGTAATTAAAGTAAGCCGGTTCGCCGTTAAGGGCGCGGAAGGGCCACATCAGACCCTTGTTTCATTGCAAGGAATTTATCAGTCCTTGTAAGGTTTGTGTCTTATTTAGGGATGTTGCGAAAATCATTGCTTTTATCTAACTGATGAGGATTTGTGAATCACACACCCTGTATACGCACGATTTTAAATGTACCTTGCTAATAGATACAAATCTTGACTTGAATATAACTTGATTGGGGATTTATTTTAATGGAATACTAATTAGTAAATTTCTCAATTGTTTCTTATTCGTGGTGAATGGCGATTCTATAACATGGTGACGGACATTAATCTCCATCGATGCCAGCGTCCACAGATCCAACGATCAGCGATCACTCCAGCGATCAGCTGCGCTCGCACCCACTCGTCGTAAATAGAAATATATCAAGGAAAATATGACACATCATAACGTTTATCACGTATTCGTCTCTATACAAAACAGAAGCCGGCTTCGTGCGTCTGTCGCGAAGTGCGACAGTACACCGCCGAGGCAGAGAGGTGGACCGCGAATGTTGCTGTGTACTATACAAGGCGCATATAAAACCCATTTCTCTGACGTCAGACGAACATTAGGCCCACTGAGTAACGTAGAGCGATGTTTTAAGTGTTTTCGGCACAACACGACTTGGCCATTACAAGTTTGCGGCCGCTCCATCAGTTCGACGAGGACGCAGAGGTCCTTTTTGAGGCCAATGCAGCTTTTACACTTAGTATTAGATTGTATGGCGCGAAGTTTTTGAACCTAAGACCTCACGATGGGAGGTCCCGCTTATAACCAATGCGACCAACGAGGCTCACTACTTAAACCCACGATGTGGTCAAGACTGTAGAGTCCACAGAGGTGGGTTAAAAACATAGGAGTATAAGCTTTGGCGCAGTTTATGAGAGCTGTATTATTTATCCAGAGTAGTAGACGCCTGTGCACAGAACTGGTGACAATAGATGAATTATTTGGAACATTCATGACAATTATTGTTATGTATACAGATATGAAATTTTCCAATAGGTACTACGTATCTTAAGGTACTATCTTATATCTTATGTTAAAGGTACTATCTTATATCTTAGTAGTGATAGCCTTTAGTTTAAAATTCGAACTCTCACTCCGGGAGACCGGGTTCAAATCCCAGGCGCGCACCTCTTAAAAATGTGCGTTTTAATTTTAAATATCACTTACTATTACGGTGAAGGAAAACATCGTAAGGAAACCTGCACACCTTGAGTTCGGAAAAAAAATTGTTATCTAGGCTGCGTGAAGTCCACCAACCCGCACTTGGCCTGCGTGGCAGACTATGGTCTTAACCCTCTCATTCTAAGAGGAAGAGACCCATGTTCTAGCAGTGGAACAATAGAAGGGTTGATATCGATCGATCTTAATACTAACATTTCGTTACAAAAACGCTTATAAAGCAGATGATCGCGTACAATGGGTCGTACTAAGAAATAGAAGGCCTTAGAAAAAAGATTGTATTGTGTAAGAAAATTCCTATTGTACAGATAATATTAAGAGAAAAATATCTTTTATAGCGCTACTGTTTCCCAAACCCCGAGGAAAAAGCCACAGCCTCTGACAGGTAATTTGACAGATAATCCATCATGGCGGCCTGTTCGCTAACAATTACCAAAGCACAAAGAAAAGACCGATCAATTAATTATTCGAATAGCTTATATTCCTTGGGGACGCATGGTGTACGTAGAATAAGTAGTCACAGTATTTGCTAGCACAATAATAATTTAGTTTTGGGAAAAGTTAAATATAACCTGTCAGACAATTGCGATTGTATTTTCCATATAACGTCTAATAAAAACGTTGCAGGTTTAGTAAAGCTTGATTTGGACGAGAGATTTTAATCTTTAGTTACAAACCAACATACAAGAATAGTTAAAGTATTGAGTGTATGAGAAAAAAATTCCGTTTTTTAGGCTTATTTATTTTATCAATATATTTTTCCATTTTCGGTGGTCGTACTTCGACCCAGCTTCGACCCACAAAATATCTGAGACATCTATGACATTCCAGTTTATTCATCGTTGTGTCTATTAATGCTAAAGAACACAAGGGAATCTATGCTGTTACTGGTGAATACAAAGACATCAACGACACGGTTACATTCTGAGTGCTCTAACGACAATCTAATTTGCATCACACAGACCCTAAATTTGAACACGTGTCACGTATGATGACAAACTGAATTAACATTTCAAACATCGAATTTAACTGAAGCATAGCACATCGTGGCAGCGAACGATATGTTTGATCCGAAGAACTGATCTCATATATAGCACGCTGGGATCTATACTATACCTATAAAATATTCCAAGCATTTTTAAATTTGACATTGGCTAGTTCCTTGGCGCGACTGCCTCCTTAGTCAAGAGGTTACAAATGCGAGTGCTGGGTGGCAGAATCGATTTCCGGGTCGAGTACTATTCTCAGTCGTAGAGGGTCGGGTCTTGGACGTCAGAGGAGTGGAGTGGAATGTCGGCCCCTATATCGAAGTTTTCTTCATTCATATTTTCAATGTCAAATACGCAGTATTCAGTGTCCCTTTTGTAACAGAGAGTAGCCACATATAACCCTACTCTTCGAAGAATGAACTAATTTACTCCTGACATTATCCTGGCGTGCGAGGAGTGACCTATGTAGATGTACCAGAAAATACCTCTGCTTATTTATTACTTAAAGGTACTTAACTTCTAATTCTCTATTTCCAGCCACGTCTTCTGAGATGTACACCCGAAGCGCTCGCAACGCGGTGGGAGCTCTGGATGGACGAGGACTGGTGGCCGTGATTAAGCGTCAGGTGCCGCTCGCTGGCCAGCTAGACCACGAGTTATCGTGGGGCCAAGGTTGGGGCTGGGTCACACTGCCGAATGGGGTTTGGAGTGGACGTAAGTTTTTAGACATATCCCAAACCAAATATTGTCTGTCTCAGTCTGAGCAAACAATTTTACCAGTGAACATAAGCTACTATCTTTATATTGTTGTCCAAGACTTCTGTTAAAATCATCAAATATATTGAAACTTAGTATGGTGTTCAGAATTAGTAGACTTCTATTTTAATAAAGTTGATAAAATACTTTCAATACAATATTTACATGTAAATTTTAATGTCTAACTGAAGATAGCATTAAATTCAGCATATACAATGTCACATATCTTAAGATTTTTATTTCATTTTTCAGGTCTGACCTGGTCGCAAGACGGCGAGGACTTCGCCCTTCACGCGATGCCAATCATGCACCACACTAATGTTTCCCAAGCGTGCTCCATGCTCGACGGTGTCACCGCTTACGAGGCCTCCGCTTACGAGCAGGCCTTAGCGGAGTACGATGACGCTGCCACTACATCTGACGATTGGGACTTTGGAGTCGATTGCGGAGACTTTATGATGTAAACCCAATATTTCGTGTTCAGGTATACGATGTTTTATTTGGTGAAACATTCTACATGCATATTGAGCAATTGTCTTTTTTTACGACGCGATAGTTGTGGAAAAGTGGCAAATAGTTCGCATTCATAACTTCTATTTAATAAAGAGGCATATATAATTAATGAATGTTGAAATTATAATAATGCTTTTACACACACCGTACATAAAAATCTGTGGCTGAACAAAAAAAGGAGCGTGAGAGAAATCCTGTTGGTACACGAACCTAACTTTCCCAGAACTGAAATTACGTGACTCGTCTAGACCCATTTAAAAAGTTTTAAACGAATTTGAATGTGACGCATTAGTTGAAACTTTTTCATAGCCGTCGCGTTATAACAATAATTTATTTACGGTCGAACTGAACGCTACATTTGCTCAATGTTCAATGAAATGTTAATGTGCCGGTCACGATAAATGTAACCACTTCTGTGCCAATTATTGACGATTTCTGTGAAGTTAGAGATGTCCAGTCTTATGAATTTTATATTTGAACGATATATGAAATGTATTGAGAGAGAGAAAGTCAATCGTATCTTCGGGTCCTTAAATAAGGATCGGATTATTTTACTCTTGCATGCTCTATAGTCGTAACTTGTAACTGTGTTTGTCATAGACGTATGTGTAGCCTTCAGGTACTAGGTTTCCGTATACTCTACGGCCTACTTCAAACTGTAGGTCACGTTCAATAAATTAGGTGTACTTGTACTTAGAAAAGTTTTAATTAAAGCACTATATATAGAGATTTTCGTGAGCCTTAATCTTCACGAAAATGAAATGTTTTCACTTGTTACCAAAAATATTACTTTCGTCCTGTCCCACGCGAGTTATCGAGGAATCGGAGACCTTAAATACTTTCGAGATAATGTATTTTTAAACACAATCAGAATTTAATAAAGTTTTTGAATGTTTTACGTGACACGAATTCAGGGTAACGATTTGCTTATGTCCTTACCAGACTTCATGTTCGTTATGATGTTCGCACAAAATATTAACAGGAGATATAATTTTATTTCAAACGTAGTGTTTAAGCGAAACGTGCTTTGTCCCCAGAAACACCAATTATGGAGGTATTAATTAATTATATTTACCCAATACATTGTGACTATTTCGTAAATTTTAGGATAGGCTGAATTTGATGTTAGTACGTAGTGACTGTGGTCGGTAGGGATTAACTGTCCGAAAGAAAGCCCTTTTGGTAGTGTATTAGGATCTTTTACAAAATATTCCTTATAATTATCTTCCTGACTCCATTATTCTACTATCTTGTATGTACAGTATCGAAACTAACGGTGACAGCACAGGTCGAACTCTTGTCAAATTCACATCACTTGAAGGCATGTATCACGGGCCAGCGATATCAAAGAAAAACACATGTTTGAAAATCAATAAACATTTGGGGTCCTTAAGCTACACTTTAATGTCGTTAATATTAGAGTTTGGCTTTGTCTAATGCATGCATATATTTTCAATCAATACCATTATTCCTATTGTACTCTATTTGGACTTGATTTATAACCATTACGATATATTTGGCTCCCATGTGCGATATTGAATCGTCAATCAATATTTACTCCCTTCTTGTTGTTTTTTAGAATTCACCAAGACTTGGTTTTTCCTTCCTTATGCAGCCGTCCAAAATAAGTCAATCAAACATTTTGTCTCCTGTCCATCTTCAGTAGCATAGATTCTAAAATCATAACCGGCTGTAGAATTGTATGACTCAAGAATGTTTGATTTAAATAAATCGAATCGGTAATTGTCCAGTTGTAAGATTTCATTGATAAGCAGTGTCTGAAAAATTGCATCCATATTCAATAATGGAATTCGATTCTTTGGAGAATAATTCAAAATTAATAATTACACATTTGCTTAAGGAGACAATATTCGTACATTTGTAATGTCCCCGTGGTGCACTTTCATCCAATTTGAATCTGTAGCAGGACACTTGTCGATTCGAGTGAAAAATAATAACAAAAAACCTCACCAAAAAGAACTGATACTTTATATGACGATTGAGAAATATTTTGAAAAAGATCACTCCCCAATTAATAAGCCCAGGTGTTTTCGCGTAGCAACATTCGGCTCAGATAGGCGGAAATGTTTGTTAGTACAATTATTAACGAAAATATATAATTATTATTGTATATCTAGTCGCTATGAATCTTCCGACCTATCCAAAGACTGCCTAACATTATATTAACCTGATACCCGTGCTGTGTGACGTCCTGTGCATGGTAAAAGCGATATAATTATCCTGGCCCTGCGGAGCGCTGCGTTGCAAGATTTTGTACATTGATGCAATGACATCCAAATTTTGATTTCCCGTATCAGTAATTCCATTCCAGGCACGATAACTTTTCATAGGGATATCACAAATTGCAAAGCCAAAAATACAAAGACCCAGAGCCTAAAATAGGATATGTAATGGTTCCTACTTTAATATTACATAAAAATTAAGTAAATTTTTATGTTAAAGTTACCACTTACCATCAATACAACAAACGGTGAATATTATAGTTTTAATGTCAACATTCTGATATTGTTCGACTGCCTCGTTGGTCGTGTTGGTTGCGGGTGCGTCTACCGATCGGAAGGTCCCGGGTTGGATTAACGGGTCGAACATGACAAAAAAAATCTACTTTAGATTTTCTAGTAGTAGTTCGGAGTCTGGATATGTCCCCGATACATGACAATATGCTCATCACCTATTCCATAGTGGGACGTAAACGTAATTGGTGAATCGTAGGAATGTTCTGCATTCCTCGGCGTATCCCTTCGGGGACTAGAAGCGTAAAGTTACGTGTTATTTTCATAGCAATAATATTTTTGTTTAAACTAATGGTACTATAATTTATTATTTATTAATATAATAATATGTTAAATTTTTAATAAATGTATATTTTTATCAGTGAACTTGAATTTATATATCCCATAAAAGTAACACGATTTTGTGGAAAATGACAAAAAAATGGATATGACAAACCAAGACAATTAGAACGCACTTTAAATCTCATTTTTACGAGGAAACGGTATAATAAATCTTGCAACGTAGTCATAAATGTTCTAGAAATTATGTATTTACGAGTATATATATTAGATAATTTAGATGGTCGATAAAAAAAGTAGCGCGAAATGTGTCGGATTACCGATTTTCTTATTTTTATGAAAAAGTGGCGTCCGTTTCCCTCGTGCGCACCGTTCGTTCGGTTTGAATTTTTAAATGTCGAATGTTATAACAGTTTGGATTTATGTAAGAATTAATGTTTATAATTTTTTATGTGTTTTATACGTATTGTGTCAGTTATGTAATATTGTATTTCGGTCTATTTTTATTCATGTTTGAAGTAACACATTTTGATGTAATAATTATGTGGATAGTTACTAAAATCGTATTGTTTTAACAGGAAGCGTATATCCTATTATTATGGACGTACTCATATGTACCCATTGATAAAATTTCTTGGCAATTGCCAGATAAATTATTGATTTTTCAATTGAATTGTAGTAAACATTACATCGGTAACTTTATATTCGTAACAAAATGCAAATAATCGTATCATAATGAGACAATATAATTCAACGGTTATCATTTTTAGTACTAAACGGTTGAATAAAATTTATTCCAGTAAATTGGCATTAAGTGCGTAAATTTCTTAGTAGTTTTTGTAAGTTATGGAATAAAGAATGTTATGTGTTCATTAATTCTTGGAAATAAAGCGAATGTAAGTCTTTTCAATTCAATGAATTAGGATATTAGTTATGTAATAAAGTTTATCGTCCTCTTAGAGTCTGTGTTGTGTCAAATATTGTAATCATGTTACTATTTACACATTTATCGTAATTATGTGTTACTATTAACATATTTATTGTAATTATGTGTTGTAATTGTGTGTTGTCACTTTGAGCTGAGCGGCAAGTTTTCATTTTTATATCAATTTGTACCTATAGAGGATGGTTTATAGTAATGTAATTAGACAGCAATCACATTGTATGGCGCTGGATTCGTCGAGAGAAGTTGATAGACAACATATTTTTGTAAGGGATGCTTGCAAAACTTATTTTACTAAGGGATTACCGTTCAACGATGTGTTCGTTTGATATTTTGTAACTTTTCATAATGTTTAATATGATGTTTCTTTAGGAATGTTCAATTGGTCCGAATTTTTTGCGATGTACAATGAGTGCAATCGTCCCCGTCGCCGTCCCAATTGTAGCACACTTCTGTTTCACTGTTAATGCCACAAAAATGTTAATCTTTAAAAGTGTATTGAAAAAGGAAGATTAAGTCAATTATATGAACAAAAAAGAAAATATTAAAACAATGGACAATAGAAAAGGTTAAAATAATTATTAAAATAATTAAATTATTAAAAGTTAAAATAATTAAAATAATTATATCAGGAACTATTTATTGAATAGTCCACCATTTGAGACCGGAATCAGGTACCTAATACTAATAATATTGATTATTAAAAAACAATTTTTATTTTGTTTACTATTAGAATAACACAAATTTTATCACTAGCATCTCTACATATATTCGATGGACAAAATACGAGTAATATGGCTATTTAAATTTAACGCTTTTCACGGGACAAATAAATTATAACATATGATGGTAACAATGACGGCGACAGGGGCGTGGATAACATTTGTACACGCAGTGGTAATCACTGGTATTCAATAACTGTTCGTTTTTGAACCCCAATTTATGTGCGACCAGATCGAACGTTCTAGTGTGTGCTTGCAGTTCTAGTTACGCGGCGATGTCAATGATCATAGAAGTTTCTAGTACCAGTGATTAGAACAGAGACACTGTAGTCACATAGCGAATGGTAGAGTTAAAGTCTATACACGCACTGCAATTAATCGCATTATTCGATGACCAAAAAGAGTATTCATGCATTTCCATCATCAGCCTGTTGTAGTCCACTGCTGGACATGGCCTCCCCTGGGGGGTTTTTGCTCAAAACCACGCCGGACACATGTGTTGGGACATACAGACATATTGGTATCCTGCCATGGGGTCGAGGATGTGTTCTTCCTGCGCCCCGACACGGTTTATCCTGTGAACCTTGGAATGGTAACCAAAATATTCACATTTTTTTCGATATTATTAGTCATTAGATCATCACACAGTACCGTTTGCCAATATCCCCAAAGCTTACAAATATCGCCCGCAAATTCAAAGTCAAAATCATTTATTTATACATATAGGATTTGCAATGAC
>DWEI01001132.1:0-17777 GCA_018245875.1 Mysoria ambigua | reverse complement strand
ATTACATAGTGGGACGTAAACGTAACCGGTGAATCGTGGGAATGTTCTGCATTCCTCTGCCTACCCCTTCGGGGATAGGTTAACGTTTACGTTTATCTAAATTAAAATTCTGTTAGTGCCCGATGCATGGCATAGGCACACCGCCTATTCCATAGCAGGACATAAACGTAACCGGTGAAACGCGGCAGTGCACTACATTTCTCTGCCCACCTCTTCGGGGATTGCAACTGGGATTTTACGTTTATTACTAAGTATCAAAAATCTAATAGTACTTGACGCGGAATGTGAGCCATGGCGCTCCAGATCGGTAGTCGCGTAATCAACGACGCAGTCATATTAATATGCGTATGTATGTATGTACGTTTTATTTATGTATGTATATATGTATGTGTTTATGTATGTATTTTCACTAGAAAACTTTTGAGTAGAAATCAAGAATTGTAACGTCAAAACAATAAGGACTCTGAGGTTGTAGATCAAAGCGTAAACGTTACTATTGAGTAAGTGTATTTCTATGTCACAAATAAACTCCACACTGTTGTGTAGGTCTAGGCAGGGAGCGAGAGACGAGATAGTTGAATCTATAACTTATAATACTTGTGGATTTATATTGATCAGCACTACTGCATTGTGACGAGAGGAATATAGAAAATTGCCACAATAAAACATTAACTAATGTTTATTTATGGAAATAAAATATAGACATACAATATAAACTTTATACCTTCCTACTGGCTGGTTTTCGTCCTATCGTCGTCGTCATAACAAAAATACGATAAAGCTCTTATACAGCTCCACCGTTGAACACGGGTCACATTTTCATAATGTGCACATCGGAGTTACAAAATATCAAAATAATCGGAGTAACAAAACAAAACGAATTGAGCACCGCGCCATCAGCACAAACTTTAAATCAACAGAGATCTTATTAAATACGATGAAATTATAATTTGGACAATAAGATCTCGTAAATTCTCTACCGTTTCATTTAACTTGTCTCTCTGTGCATCCCGTAAGGAATGGGTGCGAGGATATAAACATAAACAATTGTACACAGCAATTACTGATTCTCAAGAGATCTTAAAAAATTTAAACCTACCTGAAGTACATTTAGAAAGTGACGTGACTGTGTACGGACATAGACGTGTGCGGCTATTGAAATTATGAACATTTTATGGCACGATTAAATCTGTTTTGGAAAGTGTAAAATATGCCACCCCGTACTTGGCCAGCGTGACAGACTTGGGCCTCAACCCTACCATTCTGAGAGGAGATCCGTGTCCAGCAATGAAACGATAAAAGGGATGAGAAAATAAACAAACAATTGTGTTACCATTACTGCTGAAGTCAATTTTGGAGAGATACATTTGTAACAGCTCGAATACATCACGTCAATTTTTATTTATTTTATTTTAATTGCTTTGTCCATCGGCAGTTAATTTAAATATGGTTTTTCCTGATTCTCTTTACATCAATTAGTCTTCGTCCAATTAACTTATCACCCAATCGCTTACTATTTATTGTGAAAAATCTTGTAATATCTCTTATTCTTCACCGTCATTTCATCAGGTGAGTTACATAGAGCCATTACAATTAGCAAGGTTTTGTCGTGTTATGATCTTGTCGCACTTGGCGATGAGAAGACACTCGTGACGAACAGTGGAACAATAAAGGGATCAATGTAGAATTAGATAGAAGTACAGTTAAAAATAAATTAATTATAGAAATATTACTGATATTTATAATTTTTTTTTTGTATTTTAGTATATAGTAACATATATTAATAAAACTTGTTTTGCAGACAAAGCCATGAGATTCCTAGTAACTCCTCTGCTATACGCGGCACTGATAGCTGCCGCTCCGCTCGAGGATGTCGAGAATAAGACGATAATTACTAAGGAGTACTATTCTGATGACCAAGTGATCTACAAGGGAGACCATGACATCGTCGATATTATGGTTCCGCTAAACTCGGTTGGCATCTCTGACATCTCAGAGAGTTCCGAAGAAGATTTAAAAAAATATCTGTTGATATTTTTCGTAGAAGCTGACATTGAGAATGGTCAACGTATAGATCAAGGAGTATACGTCTACAAGGCAGGAAAAGCTAAGAAAGTGTTGAATACCGGCAAAGCAATCACAGCATCTGCAGATGATAGTGCTTACGTGTTCATCGGTGCTGAAGATGGCATTTACGTTTATAATCCAGAGAAAGAGTCAGCTGATAAGTACGGCGATCTGGACTTCAATGTCAGGTATATGGCGAAGGAGAATAATAATGACATAATCTACATTCTAACAGAAGATCGTGAGGTATATAAAGTGTACGATTCAGCCACCAAGAAGGAGAAAATCGAAGAAATCAAAGGTGCTGAGCAAATTATAATGGACTATTCTAATAATTTGTACTACTATGGTATTGATAAGAAACCTTACGTGCGCACAGTTGATGGGGAGATCAAAGAAATCGAAGGAGTTCCCAGTGGAGCGAGTGAGGTGAGACTATTCAGACCCATACTGTTCGAAAACGAGGGTGTGGAGATCTTGGTTGACAACGAAATTTACAGTCTCTACCCTAACGGCAAGGCCCAGTCCGGTAACATCGTTTTCGCCCCAGACGCGAAACCGACCGCTTATTCCATAGAAGCCAGCCTTTTCCAATACTTTGGATACAACAAGAAAATTTATGAATACGACTACATCAGGACAATGGAGTCACACAAAGCCATGGAGAATTAACCTTAATTTAGCAATAGCTTTGCATATAAACTGATTATCAAAAATAAAGTGTAATTCTGCTTTTCTTTTAAGTAAAAGCCATCTTAGAATAGCTAACTGATGCGTTTACATTAGTTGCATCATCTCTTCCTCTCTCCATAAGTTTTTTACTCTACATAACTTTTCAACGAATTGTGTATTCTTCAAATCTATACTACGCCAACATTGTGAATCACATTAAATCTTCTCTTTCTTCCATCATTTGGATAGAGTTATCCGTGACAAATAGTGAAATAACTTCACGATCATTAGATTTTTGGTACCGTAATGTACTTAACTGTATAAAAATCAGTTTTTAAATCGATTAGCTTATCAACCAATCATTAACTACTAATTAATGGGAAAATATCATCGACTTACGTATTCAATATGTTTATGTATAGCTCTGTGTGATAGTGAACGAGTTATTCAATAAATAGTCAAATGTTATCTTATTTGCCAATGTTACATTCTCTTAAAGGGTTGAAAACTTATTTCTAAGAATCTCATACATCTTACCGATTACTTGGGTCATCAATTGCGTATTATATTATCTCGTTAAGGCTCTTACAGGGCAGATAAAAGGTAACGAGTGCCAATTATCTCCATCCTCAGACACCTAAGGTGATTCTTCTGCATTGACCACTCTTTCCATATATTAAACATGAGTTCAAAATTTAATATAGTAGGGGAATGCTCTGGAAGATGCGTAATATTTTTATACGTAGCACCGCTCTATAGCCAAAGTGGAAGGCTTATGTAAGATGTAAGACCTGTGGTCACACAGAGTGCGAATACATTTTTACTATCATCCACTTATTATAATACACTGTTGGACATAGGCCAAAAATTATTAATATTACAAGAAAACCTTACAAGGAAGGGGAGGCGAAGGTAAATAAAATACTTATTTTTTATCTTTATTCTCATGTACATTTTAGAATATAAGATATTATATACACATCAAAAACGCTTGCAGTCGTATCGTAATATAAATTTGTTAACTCTGGCTCGGACGGCCACCATGGTATTCCCTACGAAGCTCGACACCCAGAAACATTTACCACCGATTCGCAACGTATTCTCACCGTGGAGAAGAACCGGCGTAAGAAACTCCACGATAATACTTTTCACATTCGAAAAAAAAGTTTTACCAGCAAATTAAATAGAAATTATATAGAAAAAACTATAATGGTTGTCACACAGACACAAAATGGAATTATCTGGTAGGCCACAAGCCGCTTATATCGAAGACGAATATTTTATTTATTTATATAAATTATTTTGGCACAAAAGAGTTAGGGACTGTTATGTGATAAATGTGATCATGCATTTGAATTTATTTGTATGAAAGAGCAGATAGTTTTTATCACAGCTTCCACTAAAATACTTTAGTGTTTGTAATCAATCGGATACGAATTTAGTGATTTTGATTTTCATGAACATTTAGACGCTCACTGGCTGCTCGCTTATCGTGGTACAAGAGTCTTATCCCTTACTATCTAAACGGTGGAATTACAAAAATTTAAAACGTCGCTCTAAAGTATGGGAAGAAAATATTATGCAAATATTTGAAGAGTCCCAATAACATTGTTAAAAAATGTACAATTACTTGTCAAAAAGTGAAGTATGCACCGGAACGATAAGACTCAATTATAAACATACTAAACAGCTGCGTATGGTGGGAAGCAAAGCTTTCCCTTTTTATTCATAATGGTAAAGAATAATTAAATATATTTTATAAAAAGAGGAACAATACCGATATCTGAATGTAGGAACTGCAATCCTTAAATAGAATTGTTTAAATAAATAAAACCTTAAAACACTTAATCACTAAACAGTTAAAAACAGCATACTTGATATTCATTCACACCGACTTACATTCATACGCACACAGCAAACTGACTCTTACTCTCTGTCACTCTCGTTGTCTCTCTCGCGGTCTCCTCCTCTCTCACTTCCTCTTTGTCTTCTTTTCTTCCTTTCTCTCTTCTTCTTCCTCTCTTTATTCTTTTGTATCTTTATAACTTTCATTCATATCGATCTCTGCCTCTCTATCTTCCTCTTGCGCTCTATATGTTTCAATGTCTATCTCTCCTTTTGTCTCCCACACACACATCCCTTACAGTTTTCTCAAAAACTACCACAAACACACGCGCAATCACGTGCAGTTACACATACATATAGGCTTTCACGCAGAAATACTCACGCATACAAGTAAAGAACAAAAATATACATCTACTCACACATGCAAAGGCATACACACTCGCTCTTACTCACAATAACAGGGCTGCCGAATTGTTTGTATGTAACGTGAAAATATTTTTGTTTTAAAACTATTTTAAAATATTTTGTAAAACGTTGCTGGACTTGAAGTTGACTGCCTCGTTGGTCGTGTTCGTTACAAGTCCGAGTGCCGATCGGAAGGTTCTGCGTTCAATTTGCTGGTAGCGCACTACAATTTTATTATAATTTACATTTTCTATTAGTGGCTCAGAGTTTGGTTATGTGCTCGGTGTATAAAAACAGGCTCAACACCTATTCCATTGTCGGGCATAAACATGATTGGTGAAACGTGAGAGTGTTTTATACTCCTCTGTCTACCTCTTGGGAGCTTGAAGGTGTGATATTATGTTTTTAGTAAAATGTTATTGGTATTTTAAATAAGTTTATTTTTGTGTAGTGCAAAACAGCAACAAAGTAACGTACTGTATGGTAAAAATATTAGGAATTAAAATTTACGCAATACTTTAATATTAAGTATCACTAACATAAATTTTACCTTTGGCAACCCTGGTATCGCAATATAATCTTTTTACCAATAATCTGAACTAAATTTAAAATTATACCATCTGCGGGAAGGCTCAGATCATCTTTATCAGACAACACAGAATTATCATCAAATCCATCACCAAATTTTCAGACCTATGATTCCTCTCAGAACGATAAGTGAATAGATAGTGAGTAAATAAGGTATATAAACTCAATCAATATTCATAGCAGCGCTCTATGTACTTTTAAAAGGACTTAGCAAATTAAACGTAAACTTAAGAGTCTTGATACATTAACGGTGCATACGTGTATCTGACTGATTTTGAAATTAGAACTATTTTAGAATGAATTTGGAATGATTTTGAAATTGGAATATATCATGTTTCAACGGCTGACAGAACAACACTATTAATACTTTACATTTATATCACGCTGGCGCACTCGTCTACTTTATTGATGTCGGCGTTGAAATATACCACTAGTATAAGCTGGATAATGACCAAGCTAGTGATGTATGGGCCGAAAGCGTGCTGGGCTTCAGAAAGATCACATTTGCAGCTCGACTTTTCAGTGTCATCGGGTTTAGTTTCACTTTTCTTAGTAGATGCGGAGCAGCTGTTCCGTGACGAATCGTTGCAGCCTATATCAGCAGCTGTTGTCGGTCGGCGGCCGTCGGTCGGCGCTGTTGGTGTCGGTGTAGTTGTCGGTGTCGGCGTCGGCGTCGGCGTCGGCGTCGGCGTCGGCGGGCCGGTGGGTTTGTCCTTCGTCGCCTCCGTCAGCGATCTCTGCGCTCGCGCAGGCAGCTTCCAAAACGACGAAGCGCACGTCAACGTGCAAAATCCTAACAGTACTAGTATTATTTTTAGTCCCATGTTGATTCCTGTGAAGAAACGACAACAATATATCAATAATAGCTTCGCATGGATCTACTGGTCGAGTTTAGGGGCGTGATATCGGACAGGCGTGTGTGTAACCAGTTGACGATGGTGATGGTAGTGATGATGATAGTAATGTTGAAACAGTTACATCAGGGCAGTTGCTCAGTAAAATGTAACATTTGATAAGAAACAAACCGCCTAACATTAATCAACACTTTCAAAACAGTGGCAAATGTAGAAATTTGCTACGAACACCACTTGTTAAAAGTCCAATCGCTCGGTGCACTGAGTAACGGAAAACTGTGAACAATACGGAAGCAGTGCTGCAGGAGAATGGAGAACAGAGCTTGTTGTTCAATTGAAGGAGTCGTCTAGAAACCTTTTAATGTTGTTTATGACAACGCACTCGCTGTCGCAAGGCAAATACACACGTTACACAATTGCTATGATATTAATTTAAGCAACACATCGCTAAAACGGTTGAAAGAACATGAAAAATGATGAGAAAATGAAAGCGTAATGCAATAAATGAGATAAAGAAATATTTTCAAATTGTTTAATTTATTGGGAATATAACTATTTTTTAATTTGTGTAACTCAATACTTTCCTTTTTACATATAAATAAAGTGGAAAGTATTATTATAGTTTAGTGAGGTCCCAAATATATACAATAGTATCCAAATATACACAAAAAAATCAATAACATTTTCTCATTTAATTCGATTCCATACTTCTACAAAAACTTATCGGAAAATTATTTGCGTCTCACATTCTTAGTTTGTATAACTTTATTTAATACTTTATTCCGTTTTTATTTTAACATTGAACAAAATTAATAATTTTTTTTGAAACTTTAAATAAACATCACTTTTACATTTTCTAACGGTTAGATAATTAGACAAAAATATTTTTTTTGTTATACTATGTAAAAAATATGAACGATTAATGACAGGTCCGAAAACAATATTCAAATGAGTCCGAATGTAAATTGTGTTCAAATGAGGGATATTATTATTAGGAATAAAAACAAAAATAACATTCAAATACACTTAGCAATTGCGACATTAAGTAAATGCTAAATAAGGAAATAAAACGAAATTATTTACATAATATATTTATTAAAAAAAATTTAAAGCAAACAATTAGGTACCTACATACATTTTAAACATGACATACATACATGTACACACACACGATATCACAGCACGCCTAGACAGGAACAAAGGAGAACAAAAACTTTGTAGCTGCAATAAAACAACAACACCGTATTTAACGAATACATTTTAAATACTTACCTGTTGTACCTTTGCGCCACGCCTCCATTAATCCTTAATCTAAATCCAGAAACACCGAAAACAAGATGGCGGATATCAAAATCCAAAATGGAGTTTCCTAATACAGACAAGTAATGCTTTACTAAAACATCGAATAAAACAAAAGATACTTAAAATAATGTAAAAATGTATTTGATTTCAATAAAATAGTATATTTTATAACAATAAACATAATTACTATGTAAATTAAAAGTCGATTGAAAAAAAATTGTGTATATTTAAAAGTCAGTAAATATTTAAAAATAAAAAAATACCTACCTGTTTAGAAAGCAGCCCGCGTCAATCGATTTCTCGAGCTAAGATGGCGGATCGAAGTATCCTAGTAACTACATAGAACGACGAAATCAACACAAAAATTAAGCAGTTACAGTTATGCGAGATATAAAGATGTCACAACATATTATTATTACCTTTA
The DNA here is from genome assembly GCA_018245875.1 of Mysoria ambigua. Lineage (NCBI taxonomy): Eukaryota > Metazoa > Arthropoda > Insecta > Lepidoptera > Hesperiidae > Mysoria > Mysoria ambigua. The sequence goes on along the minus strand of DWEI01001132.1, from coordinate 9,620 downwards.
TTAATGACGTCACTAGTCTTCAATTAACACAAGAAATTATCAGGTAAGCAATCTACAGGTGAGATGCACCGTACTGGCCAGCTCCACGTAAATGCATTGAATGATTTATGCCCCACTCCCCGGGGCTCGGGAAACCGCCCCGCGACCCTATTCTCAAACACAATTATTGAAATGCCCCATAACGAACGTTACATACGATTCCTGATTCTGAATTGAACACGCTCAGGGGAAATTGAATAAATTTTATTTATTATTCAACCGTATGAATATTTTATATGAACGATTAATGATACTATAATTAATATACCACTTTTAGCAATAACTAAGTAATACAACACTTTTTTATAAACAACAAACTAAGTAATATAACACTTTTTTTTCCTTTTAATTAATGTACCTATAACGACTTTCCTGCTTTATTTTGCTTTAAACTTTTAACATGACACTTAATTGAAGATTATTACAAAACTAGATGTGCTCGCGACTTCGTTCGGGTGGAATTGTAAAACGAAAGTCACATCGAAATCAGACCTGCCGCTGCACAGACTACCTGGAACAAAACGATGGAGGACGATGTAGTAGCACTAAAACATATTTATAAAGCGACAGGAGGTATGCTCCCGTCAATTTATAAATATTTTCTGGTGTAGCTACATGTAGTTCAACAAATCAGACACATTGATTGTCGATAAAATGTCGAATCGTCGCAGAATATCCTCTGCGTTTCGAATATTCTGGAGCGACATTGATTTCGGTGTAGTGCGCAGGTCACGTGGGCGGTGTGGCTGTATTGATCGACGCGGGCCCCGGCCGGGACCTCGGAAACTGTGCATGTACCGCGTTCCGTAATACATTTGTTGAGATAAAGTTAAGATTGCTCAAGAATCAGGTATTTTAAACCGGCGAACAGTAACGAGAGCGATTGTTAATCATAAAATGATGTACATTTTGTTGTATATTTTATATTATCTAAACGTGCCCAGAGACTATGAGCCAAAACTTCCTAAGAGAGAGCCTTGTCTTTTAGAATTGGACTGAGACAAACTTCTAATGATGACACTTAACGGTAAAAGGTCTTATCCATTCCAAAATTGATGTTATAACCAGTAATTATTTATAGTTCTAGAGATATTTGTTAGTCAGTGCCTATTACATGAAGGACTGGGCATTAAAATATAATAAAAATAATGTAATAGAAACAATAAAAATTTTCAAGGCGTGGATCCGAATTTGTACAAAGCTTATGTTCTACACTTATGAATTGTATATTTTTACATCTGATTCGTAAGATTTATATTTTTCACTATATCTGTTTTGTTCATCTTAATCACGGTGACACACAAAAGACGTACATGATTTTATAACTCATCCATCCTCCGTGCACTCGCTGCGTGATTCGAAATATTGTAACGTAACTTCACGAATGTAATCCCCGAAGAGGTAGGCAGAGGAATGCTGAACACTCCCACGTTTCGCCGGTTACGATTATGTCCTACTTTTGAATAGGTGGTGAGCCTATTTATTTATTTATTTATATATTGTTATGCGTCGGACAAATTACCAGGCTCCGAACCACTACTAGAAAATCTAAACCAGAAAATTTTGTAGTGTTCGACCCGGGAATCGAACCCGGGGCCCCCCGATCGGCAGTCGCACTTGCAACCAACACGCCCAACAAGGCAGTACAAAATATTGTATTAACAAATTATTGTATTAACAATATTTTGTTTATAACTGTGTTCGGTGTATGAAACCCATTATGAAATAATGCGTCACCCATTATGGAATAAATCATACACCAGGCAACGATTCCAACTCCGAGATGTTACAATAAATGCATTACAAGAAAAGAAAATTTAAATTAGAAAAAATTAATAGCACATCACACAATATCATTTCAGAGATACTTTTATCTCTCCATTTGCGTGAAGTCATGTTTTTATGTATATTGTTATTTTTTTGGTTAAGATAAAAAATAGGTATATTATGTTCCAACCGCCACCGCGCACTGCGACCGTGTGCAGATAACGTAACAAGCAGTCACTTGAGGCATGTCATGTAGGCGGAATTATTACACACCTCAACCCCGTGTTTACACATTATTATGTATTATTATATAATTATTAACATATTATTCACAGTCGTGCCTTATGTAATTGTGGTTACGTAACGACTGCACGAATTATCAATTAATAATATGTTGTACGATGTTCCACTTGTGACCTCACAGGTCGAAGTTATCGTCGTTCGGTGGTGGATCGGGCGCTGGTTGGCTCCTCCGACCATTGGGTGGCGAAAGCTGGCCCAGCCACCCCTCCTCTCGAAGCTTGTCCTGTGGCAGCCAGGCGGATGCCGCGATACAAGCCGACTGACAGGACATGCGCCACTCGCTACATCTTATCTATGGCTGCAAGTCTGCTTTTCTTTAGAGGTCTCTGAGGTATTATGACTGGCTATGGAATAATTATGTGTCGTCATGAACGCCCATGAACGGGCACATATCCAGACTCCGAACCACTACAAGAAAATTTATAATCCATTTTTTTTGTAGTGTTCCACCCGGGAATAGAACCCGGGGCCGCCCGATCGGCTGTCACACTCGCGACAACCTTGCTATGAAATATTTTGTTGTACTTTCAAATGTTAACGCTGACAACAGCGCCTGGCCATCCTTCGCCGCCGAGTATGCGAGGGTCGAGGGAGGTGAACCCACACGTAACTTGGAAACGTGCTGTACCTACCGATGGGCCAGCTACTTACTTCGATCTGTCGATATAACTGGAGTCTCGCTGGAGAGTAAACACCGTATAGACTGTCCCCATCAGTATTCCTTCCACTGCGCACTGCGTTTAACCAAAGATTTATGCAGTGGCTTAAAATCGATGCAATTTATACCATACAATGTCACCCAATTCATAACTATATGTAAAAAGTAACAATTTTAAACTATTTCAGAACAGTTAGAAAATTTCTTACCATAGATTATTGTTAATTTCCTCAAAACCCACTCGAGCAAAGATCGAGTGTATTAATCAAAACTTATTTAAGAAGTATAGAATTAATTAATGATCATGGCAGTGAATAAAAAAATCCTCTTCAAATTCCCCCTTAGAAGATTTGGGTAACAGTGATATCATTGTGACTGTAAGTCCAGTCACACAAGTATGGGTGGTATTTATTATATTATAATGTACCTAAATATACATTTACATCTGTCCAGTTTGGGTATAATTTCAAGTGTTTCAATGTTCCACTCTAGGTTAAATGTGAATAAATGTCATGGTCCCTTATGTATATCCTAGATATGGTGATCTAGGATATACATAAGGGGCTATATATCTGGGGCTGGCGGTACGGTGCAAATTGTTATAATACCAGAGCTAAGGATAACATACTTCCTAAATTTGCATGTTGGTTGTATGCACGGGACGTCCTCCCGCTAGATGGAGTGGCGTTGGCGGCAGCGGTTGGCTACGAACACGTACAGATTGAATTCAGTGTCGTGTTATTGGAAAGACCTATTCTATGAGACAATGAGTAAATAAGGCTGGTAGTGACGGGCTCCCGTCGCGAATGTTTTTTCGGGTTAGCCCGGCTGGTTCATTGTGATTGACTATGATGAGTTTTGACCCCGCACACATTAAACGGGACTTCAGTCCTATTACAGTCCTATTTCAGTATTCAGTACATGTCCAAAATTATAAGGATAATATGGTTAAAGGCTTAACATTAATGGGATACATTTTTAATCGCACCGAAATGCTTAAAATGTAAATGTTCGTATAAGTGTTAATTAAAGTTTTGTGAAGCGATATAGCTTCTGTAACGTCTTGTTAGTTGTACCCAGAAATATTATTACAGATTAATAATCATTACAGACCTTATAACCTTATATCTCCGTAATGATTTTGTTATTAAACATTTATATATGCAATTTATTGATACGGTGTATATAAATTTGGAAGACAATTCTAGATCACCATTCTTCAAGATACCTTGACGGGTAAGTCGCATTAATTTTTTAATTAAATTCAAATTCAAATTCCATTTATTTAAAATTGATTCCTAAGAACACTTTTTGTACACTTTTTTAATTTAGACAGTATTTTATTGCAAGTGATTTTTTGCTGCAGAAAACTTTAAAGTAAATATTTTTTTTTAAATTACGTACATACATATTAAAACCGTAGGTTCGTATGTAAACTGTAATGTAAAAGTTTTTTTTTTAAATTACACACATACATATTTTCTCGGCAGGTGCGTATGAGGTAGACAGAGAGCACCGAGTGCCAAATATCTTTACAAACTTCATACATGCACGTCCCAACTAACTCCAAAGTCGAAGTCAAAAATAATTTATTTATATAGGATTTGCAATCACATGTAAAAGTCATTACAGATAAGTTTACGTTAGTTCGGACCGCGCCCATAACTGTGAAGAACTAACAAGAAACTCAGTGGGGTTGTCATTTTTGAGATTGCTTAGCAAATTAAATTTTAAGCCATCGAACCACAACAACTAATTTCTAAACGTCTATGTCTAGCATGTATTCTGCAATCGAGTAATAGGCTTTTTTTTACATAATCGAAACTTAATGTATTTCTTCAATTTACAAATTGACATATTCAGCGCGTCGTTTGGTAAACGAGTTAGACACTTTACGGAGCCTAATAGGCACTAGGGCATAGGGCAGTGCAAATTTTGTTTTCATTTCTTAAATTTCGTTGATGGCGATCACTATTCCTCATAAAACGGAGGTTTTTGTGAATATACATTAAGTTATCGTAAATATATTGTGAGTGCAGTGTGAGTATACTGTTGTCTTTTAATGTGTTTCGTAGTGGCTCCCTTGGACCCATCATATAGATAGCTCGGATAGCCCGTTTCTGGAGCACAAAAATAGAGTCGGTGTCAGCGGCACCGCCTCGCAGGAGAAGACCGTTCCAACGTTCTAACTCCCCCATCGGCCTGTATTTGACCTATTCGATCAACATAGGCGAGTCTTGGCCTCCCTCGCCACCTCCGTATTCGCATTGTATATCTGCTTGGTCTTTCTTTCATCACCGATCCCCTCAACATTTCTGAACCATCGGAGCTTGCTTTTTTTCATCTTTACATCAATACTCTATTTCATACTAAACATATCCAGTCGGCGTATGGCTGTCTTTGCTAAAAGCACAACCAGATATACAATTTCGCCAATTTGTTCTAACATTACATCATCAAAGACTACCCTTGCAGAAAATCTCAACTCATTTCTTTTAAATATTAACACTATCGTTTTAATCCACATTCAAATGTAACCAGATTTCAAACACTTAACTTTCGTAATGTGATGATTCGTTTCGTAATGAAAAGTTTTTATTATTTCGCGAAAAGTTTAATTATTGACTGCCTCGTTGGTCGTGTTGGTTGCAAGTGCGACTGCCGATCGAGAGGTCCCTCTATTCTTCTATTCCCGGGTCGAACGCTACAAAGTTTTCTAATTAGAAAATTTTCTACTAGAAAATCTGGTAAAATTTCTAATGGAATTCTGGTAGTGGTTCGGAGTTTGGATATGTGCCCGATGCATGGCAATAATCTCACCACCTATTACATAGTGGGACGTAAACGTAACCGGTGAAACGTGGGAGTGTTCTTCATTCCTCTGCCTACCTCTTCGAAAATTACAAGCACGAAGTTGCGTATCGTTAAAACCTGCAACAATAAAAATACTTAGCATTCCATGCTTCCTGCCTACATCGCAACCAACACTGTTTCAACCGACCCAGGTCGTGCCACGAACTACGACGACGACACGACGTCGCCGCGCCAACGCTAAGCAACGACCGACGCCTCTACACACAGCCAACTGACTAAGCGATCGTTCCGCGAACCCGCGCCAGTGCGTGCGCGCAGAGTCCTAATGAACTGATCTCGCTTGATCCTGATCAATATTTCGCTGGAACACACCAGTAATCTCTTACTCTAAGAAACCGAAGCGCGTGTGTGAAGAGTGATTAATAGGTACCTATGGAAAAAAAAATCTCAGGTCTTTATATATAGAAATCCATGGCACTCGATGTGTTCTGCCTACCCTTTAAAAGAACTAGCGTGATGCTATAAAATAATAATAAACAATAGGTTGAATCGATAACTTACTGCATTTATGTGCAATTAATAGTTATAACATGTTGTTCAGCGTTTGTATTCGCAGTTTTTTCGTTTGTTTTCAACATTGGATACATTGTTCGCTGGTTTGCCGAGCGTGTATGTGGCGTGGTCCTTGTGCTGCGCCGGGTTGTGAATTCGATTCCCGTCAAACACAACAAAATGTATGCTTATATAGATAGAGTTTTTGACATGGGCTCTGTGGTCTGATGACACGAAAAAGTTGGTGTCAGTAATGTCGGCCGAACTTGTTCTTTGTTCTTGTTGTCTCCGCTTGTTTGCGCTTGTTCTTGTCCTTGTTCGTGTCTCTGGTGAGCAAAGAGGGCGTAATTATTTCGCTCAGAGGCTTAGCCTTGTTATTCAGCGGTACGATGCTGCCAGTGACTCGGGAACCATGCCTCTCAGGGATATTTTAGATGAAGATTTTTCTCTGTACAATTTCCTTTTTTAATAAAAATTTTGATGTTTGTACTTTGTAAGAAGTGTAAATAAACACAATTTTTAAGCATTTCAATAAAAGATGCAGGCAAAATATCAGGTCTCTAAAACGGTGTCACACGGACACACAAATTGCCGATTCAATTGAAGTATGCAGACTCTGCGTAATTATGAGATATTCGGATAAGTTCTCGAAATACGAGTAATATCTGATTAAGTTCACGAATACCCACATTTTTCATCTCCAGACATTATATGGGCGCATTAAAGTTCATTCCCAGTACTGAAATACCGTTGCGACGAAATTGTCGGCGTTATAATTTGTACCTAATTAAGTGCATTATGTGCTATATAACAACATAAAGCTGACTGCACACTGTAACGGTAATTTTATCGTGTCGTTAATTTTTAATGCGTCGTGTGTATCCGTGCATTTATCTTTTTAATCAAGTTCTTTATCTTTCTTTATCGCTAGTGTCAGTTGTATAAAGGTTTTTCGATTTTCGGGTTGATGGCGGCATCACGCGTGGACCGATTGTCACATGAGATGATCATTTCTGCTGTAGAACAGCAAAATTACTGCCTGACTGTTTCAAAATGACTTTAAAAGTTTATTAACACTTTAATTTGTTAATTTTGTATTTTTTAATAAGCCAACGTGAAATGTGTTGTACATATTTAATACGTGTATCATATATAATATTAGTAAATAAGGTCGTGTATAATTCAATTTTATTATACTCTTGCTGGTCTGTTGTAATTTCATTTTAATGGTCATTGGATACCATTTTATTTCTACTACGTTAACACTTTATTACATTTTTGTCAGCAGTTTGCTGAATGTTGACGCTACTTGGAAACATGATAACGGAACACTGCACTGCCAATAGTTAATTCAATCAGAAACAGGCCGACACAAAGGCGCTGATATACAACCTAATCGACACCGACACCCGTTCTTACACCGCAGCGTGCGACAAAGGAGGCGATTATTTAGTTCAAACAAAACACGTCCCATTCATCCCACACGACGCCGTCGGCTGTGTGAAATCGGCCAACGGTTCTCAAAGTTTTTGGAAAATAGGGTTTATAATAAGATTTTATGTTTCCGCGATAATAATTGTGTGGCTTTTAGTTCTTTCGAGAGATGGGGAAGTTTCGAGCATATTTTCTTCACTCCGCTACGTCGGAGTTGGTGTATGCTGTTTATTGCAATTAGCAAAGCGATTTTATTCATAATAAAAATGAACTATAGTTTTATTACTTTGAAGTTTTATGAGAGAAGTAGTGTGAAGTTTTAAGTTCACAAATTTATTAAAGTAATTAAAATTTGTCCGCCTTAGTAGTACCTTTTTATTTGTATAGTAAAATGTTTAGTTGGAATAACTACGAAAATAAATGCTGTAGTACTATACCAATATATTGTATTAAAAGAGGTAAGAATATCGTCGTATTGGATAAATATTTATACAGTTTGAGAGCCATTGAACTAGAGCATTTGAAATAGTATAGCGTCACAAAATACAGGAAAGCTGACCGCAACACCTGTCCACGGTCCAGATGCGTTGACCGCACGGAGAAATGTTTGCGTTTCCTGACTTAATTGGGGCTCTGAGGAATTGGAATAATAAACAGTTACAAAACACCCACTTAAAGGAATTCCTAACCACAATGATATGGCAAACGTAGAGCAGAAATATTTCAAACGCAACAGTAATGTTATTAAGTGGAAAAATCATTATATATGAGTCACATCCGCATTCGGAGACAACCACATCACAGTTTTGACTGACTTTTAACTGTTTGCCACTAATGGCAAGTTTTATGAAAGCCGTGGGTTGGTGGATAAACGGGACAATTTTCAAAGAGTTAGAGGGTTTGACATAGTGATGGTCGACGCGTCAGGATACCTTCTAAAAACTAGTTGCCACTTTTACCTTTATCAATCCTCACCTAAACGGTGCAAATCGTGGCCACAAGACCAGGGATTAGAGAAGTGCTAGAAACAAGAATTCGTAAGAACTTATTACATTTGCTCTTGAATTAATGTACTTTGGTATATATGTATCATGACCTGCTGTGCACAGAAAAAATGAAAAACAAAAGTTGACGATACGAATTCCGCGATGATATGTTACGTATTCGTAACGCTTATACGTAATCGGTATATCGGTTAAAACAGAAAAAATACTGCTATGGAACAGTTGCAGGTATTAGGGAACGATTCCAAATGGAATTGGGATTTTTCGTCTACAACTTCATATCTGGTCCTTACGGTCCTCTGTAATTACCATCCCACATGTCCCTGGAGGTTATGGACATAACCCCTCAGGAGAGACCTAGTGCACTGCAATAGACTGATAATGATGACATTCTTCATACACAACTATAGAAAATACATTAAACACGCGACGCTTCGTACACCCGACATCAAAGTGCCCTAAAACTTCACAAAAGCACGCTTAAGCTTACGCATTGGGTATATCAGTTTTAACCCTAGCCCACAGATAGCGGGGCCATTAAGGCCCGTCGCATATTTTATCCCCTATTCAAGATAACGGAGACCACGTTCAGTATGGGGCAGCCATAAATTCCCAACGAACGTTTTTACAATCTGTTTTGTAAAATTGCCAACACGTACACACTTAAGTGTGATAAAATTTACATAAAACACGACCCATTGCTGTATCGCACTTGACGTAGTTGAAGGACAACATTTAGGAAAGTCTATTGAGTCCTTAAACCTCTTATAGAGTCAAAAAAGTGATGAATGTACATAGAAGATGACCGTCAGGTTTGTCTGGATAGATGTATTGGCACAGATAATAATTGTGTATTTGAGAGTTGCAAAATTTGTGTGTAGAGCTATGTGTGAATCGTTGTTATACTAATGTATTTAACTAGAAAGATTTAATAGATTTTTTACCTTTAACGATTTATTAACTTAGAATATTTTACGTAACGTAACTTCACGCCTGTAATCCCCGAAGAGGTAGGCAGAGGAATGCAGAACATTCCCACGATTCACCGG
>DWEI01001131.1:0-17785 GCA_018245875.1 Mysoria ambigua | reverse complement strand
TTGCCACTTATTTATTTATATCTTTTCCATCTAGAACCATCAGAGATCTGAATGGTACTGAATTTCTCACTAGCCGCATATATTCACCATGGCTGGCTGGCTGGCTGGAAATGCCATCGGGCATTGAGTCCATCCTCAGTAACCTGGCTCCTAGATGAGATCGAATAAGTAACTCTTAAGCGAACCATTTAACCCATAAGGTATGTCGCGGTGATGTAACGTTGATAAGTATGTATCAGTTACACGGTGAACCAATAATGTGGGTTACAGTTAAGGGAATTTGTCGGAAAGAAATTTAAAAAGCTTAGCATCACACCTGTGATTCCCGAAGTCACGTTTACGTCGTAGATTCACGAAAATTACGGTGTCTTTAATATTGCAGGAGAAACGTTCAGAGGTAAGGTCACCGTCACCGATCGCGGCGGATGGTAGCGCGCCGCTGTCCGAATCGAACGCGGTGGCTGCTGGTGACATACGAACGGACAGTGTAAATCTATCAGGGTGTAACGAAGATGAAAAACGGTTAGGAACGCGGAGCGTAGACGCAAGAGAGGTTAGCGTGGGTGAAAGTAAAAATGAAGATGGCGAGGATAGGACGGACGTGGTAAATGAGGATAGGACAGCCAAGGGTGACGAGGTTAAAGATGAAAAGGACGAGGATGAAGAAGAAAGGTCCGAGGATAAAGGGGAAAAGGAGGCGGATAGAACAGAGCACAACGAGGATAGCGGTGAAAAGGTTAACAATGTAGAATGTGTTGAAAAATGCAATAGAAAGAGGCCGAATGGCGTTATAGCGACGAGTAAGAAGAAAAAAGATCAGCGCAAAGATCAGACGAAAGAGGAAAGTGAGCACCCGCTCGCTGAGAGGTGCGTATCGAATATCGAACTCTTTTATACCAAGTTCCAAGGATGTTAGGTAATGCGTTCGTTAATACTGAAAAAAGTTACTGTCCGGAAAATCTCTTTCAAGTACATCTGGATTTTGGTACAATACTTGTTGATGTTCACGTCACAGATCGTGGGAAAGGTGAATAAATCCGTTTCGGCCATTTTTTTATCGCCCGTTTCCTTGATCTAGGCGGTGAGTTAGGAAAACGTTTTAAGCGACGGCCAATTCTCGGGAATACTTTTATCTTCTTGTATTTTTCTTGTTTGTATTAACATTGGCGTCATTTTCCATCAGCGTCACCAAAGCACTGAGCATAGACGAACTGGACAAGGATATAGAGGACATCATCGTGAACTATCAGATCAAGCAGACCAGGCCCGTGCACGGCGCGGACGGCGGGGAGAGGGCGGAGCGCGATAAGAGACCAGACGAGGAGGGCGCAGAAGACGCAGAAGAGAGCGCGGCGATAGAAGAAAGCGATCCGGTGTTTATAGAAGTTTCTGTCCACGGTATTTATATTGGGAATATTAAAATTCGCATTGGGGACTCGGATAGGATCTTTTTTTTTTTAAATTTCACCAGGCAAAGGCGACCGGGCGGGCAGCCCGCAGGACTGTCTGATGGTGTTGGAGAGCGTCCAGGTGGAATTGGACCCCAGCGCTTTCCTGACGGCGGACGGCGAGCACCCAGACGCCGACTGCCACGAGGCCGTGGACCTCGACGACGACGACGAGGCGGCGGATGTTCCGAAGAACGATAAGTAAGGAAATTCTTTCGGTAAAATATGTATGGGATATTAAGATAGACCGTCTCGTAGGTCCACTGGTAGTCGACGCGATTGCTGATTCATGGCTAATTTGGAATTCCCAGTAGTAGACCAGAGGTTCGATTTATGCACTGTGTATGGCGTAAGGTTCACCATAGTTCCCGTGACGGGCCACATGATGTTATTGTATGGAACGTGGAAGTGTAACTCCTGGTGAGGGTAAAGTGTGGAGAGCTGTCTTGATAAAAGCTGAGTATTGTGAAGAAGGTGGGTGGATATTTTGAAAATTGATGTCGTCAGCCTGCTCCGTACTTCTAGTGGTCGCAGCGTGCCTGCTGAGTGGGTGCCCTGGGTTTGTACCCCGGGTCAGGCAAAGAACTTATGTGTCGTTGGGGGTGTGTATGGTTATGGTTGGCTATGCATTTCAATTATCTTCATCAGCCCATTGCTGTACAACTGGATATAGGCCTCTTATTTATTCAGTCATAAATCCTTTGCACAGCCACCCGGACCCAATAAGTCTCCTGACGTCGAGCGACGAGGACGAAGTGATAATCCAGGAGCCGCACATCGACACGGTGGAGGTGTCGGACGAGACGGACGAGGACGACGTGCCGCTGGTGAGGCTGCTGAGGGCGCCGGCGCGCGCGTGGGACGCGTACGAGTACTGGTGCGCGGACTGCCGCTACGGCACGGCGAGCGCCGCGCGCTACCGCGAGCACGTGGCCGCGCACTCGACCGTGCTGCAGGTGTGCCCGGCGTGCGACTACACGTCGGCGAGCCGGGCGCAGTTCGCGCGCCACAAGCGGAAACACAGGGACGACAGGCGGCACAAGTGTCACATGTGCGAGTACAGGGCGAGGCACAACATGAGCCTGATATACCACCTGCAGTCGCACCGCGCGCTCAGCGCGACCAACAGGGGCTTCAAGTGCGACCGCTGCCCGTTCGTGTCGGACGTCAAGAGTGTGGTGCTGAAACACGTGAGGCTGTGTTCGGTGGACCCGAAGAAGTTCCAGTGCGATAAGTGCGTGTACAAGACTAAAAAGTCGTCGGACCTGAAGCGTCATAAACTGCGGCGCCACCAGCAGGAGTCTTAGATGTGTTTGCGCGGTCTAATAACAGATGGCGGTACTGGTTTGTGTAAGTCAGCTGAGAGGTGGCGCTAGTGGATTTGATGTTTTTACAGTCTGATAAGAGATGGCGTCACTGGTGTACAAATAGTTTTTAACATGTGGTAACAGATGGCGTTACTGGTGTTGTGAATTTTGACATGGGATTTTGTAAATATATTAATAGGGTTGTAAATATAGTCCTTCTATTACTAAGAATTTTGTATTATTTCTGTACTATCATAAGATTGACTGGCCTGATGGATTAATGAGTCAGAACAAATTATTGTGTCAAGAATGTACAATTTCGTTGATAATGGAGGTAGACCTCAATCTGCTGTTAGACGGAGGTGTGGAGATTGTGACATCCTAAGGTAGGCCTATGTCCAGCAGTGGGCTGCAATGCTTCGAGTCTGCGTCAGTAGGTAGGTATCACCTTCTTCTGTACCAGCTGGTTAGTATGTAACCTCAGCTGCGAACTCTCGGTGAGAACCTCACAATGTTCTATTCATTTTTGACTGCCTTGTTGGACCTGTTGGTTGCAAGCGTAATGCAGAAGTTCTGGGTTCGAATCCCGGGTTGGGGATATGGCATTTTTTTTGCTTAGATTATCTAGTAGTGGCTCGGACTCTGGATACGTGCCCGATGCATGGCAATAGGCTCACCACCTATTACATAGTGGGACGTAAACGTAACCGGTGAATCGTGGGAGTGTGTATTAAACTCAGCGATTGCAAGATATTGAATAATTATTACAGTTAATACTCAAGATGTTAGATATAGGACAAGTGTAATTAATTTTTGGTGATAATAAAAGCCATTGAATCGTAAGTACTTACTTTATTATCGAAGAGGTGTTTTAAAAAATAGTCTTAAAATTACGTCCATATTAGTAAAGTAGTAAATTGGTTATAGCGCCATCTATTGACGGAGTGCACACACACGCTAATATAGAATACACTTAAAAGGGATTTTTGTGCATCAGTTAACTGTCTTTGCGTCATTTGCCTCCCTAATTAAAAATAATAACATTCTGAAGATATGTTTATAGGAAAATCTGGATGTTTTACTTTTTGAGTTTAATCCTTCCAGAGTTTTAAACGTAATCAGTTTAATAAAGTGGTATTTAATTATTTATTAATAATAATTATAATTAAGCTTAATTTAAATTATGTTACTGGAAACATTTATCTTTGTTGATATTATGAACAAATAGATGGTTTTGTTGGCGAAAAGCGGCAGACCACCTTCTTCAGATCAGCGAATGCCTCATCTTGGACGGCTTGATCGAAATGCTGTGAAAAAAATTGAAAACGTCAAACATTAAATTCATAAAACCCCTTACTTCGCTAGATGGCGTTAATCATGTATATGCTCAAACGCTGACACAACCCGCAGAAATCAACATGATACATGCAAGAGGAATGTGCTTCTTCCAATACCTACAGCATTGACAATTAATTTGCTATCATACATTTAAAAGTGCTTAAGAAACTCACAACTGAAATCTACACAGAGCTTGCTTAAATCGAATGTTCCAGAAATACCGAACGAACATCTTACCTCGTTGATAACAATGGTCGGCACGAAGGACAGCGGCCGGGCCACGGAGTCGCTCTTGTCCCCGTTGGCCGCCAGCAGCGCTGCGCCCTGGTCGCCGGCGGCGCAGCGCTTCAGCTTGTCCGACTCGGACTGCCTCTTCACTTGTTCCAAGCACTGTCCAACAGACTGTCATTATCGGCGATGCTCAGAGCGAAGTAGTTTTCAGAAATCCATAATAGACGGCGCCACATGTATACTGATTTTTTAAATAAAAGTAATAAAGGCGTTTTACACTTATATATAACATGTACAAATAATTAATAATGAGTCACCATAACGATCCCCCCCACCCCCTCCTGCCCCCTATCTTTATTGTTAAGACTATTCTTAACGAATTGTGATACCCGTAACGTCATAATGTAGATGTAATAATTAATTAATAAAATTAACACAATTCTAATAATACAAAATTATTCTTCTAGCCATAACTGAATCATAATAATTGTCGTATGTAAGTCGTCATATACATACATGAACATAAATCAATGAAATGAATAATAATATCACGCATCGCGCAGGTCCTTATAGACTCTTCTATTGGAAACGATTACTAAGTATTTAATTCTGATAATGAAGTTTATCAAACTTACAGTGTCAAGGAATTTGTCAGGGCTTGACTGGCCCATGAGGCAGATGATCATTTCCATCTTCTCCGTGTCCTGCAGACTCTTGTCCTTCAGGATGCACGCTTGCATCTGCGGAAGTGTGTTGCTAGGATTCAGAAATCTCAGTCATTGAAATCAGCGCCATCTATGGGCAGCTGTGATAAATTCGACTTTTTAAAATTGAACTGCAAACATGTACGGCATCTTTTAGATATATTTATTAGAATTAACTTTATGTAAACAGAAAAAAAAACCATCGGTAACATTGAGTTGGAGTAAATCTTTGCTATACTATGAATAAAAAAAACAAAAAAAAAAAACAAAATTCAATGCCGGTACTCAAATACGGACCGAAGCGGAACTCGCACGACCGCCATCATATACGTAGGAATGAAACGTGCGCTCACCTTGTTGCCGTAGCACTCGTCGGGCCCGTGGTGGCAGCCGAACTGCCACTTGCCGTCGATCTTGTCGCGCTGCCGGCGAACATACATAGCACGATCCATCAGTCGTCCAGTGATCATACAAAAATGGACGGTGCCATCCATTTTTGTATGATCATTGTCTCCACGCTCGTCACAAACGAACGGTCCTAATTTAAAGATCTAGCAACAGAAGCGTGGCATAGAATTATAATGAATGGAAAACATGTAACATTGCGCCTGTAATATGCGAAGAGGTAGGCAGAGGACTGTACATTCGTGCGTGCCATCGGGTACGTTGACTGTGGAACAGGTGGTGAGCTTATTGACTTCTATGAGGAGATCTAACAATAAGCTAGTGGAATCTAACAGTGCCCGACCCGGGAATTGAACCGAGGAGGTCGCAATCAGCAGTAGAGCTTGCAACCATTCGACCAAAGAGCTTAGGTGGTGCGAGCCGTTCTCTGCAATCCTCAAAACGCTTTTGGGCAAAACCCGATTAAAGCAGGCTTATGCCCAGCAGTGGACTGAGACAGGTCGATGATGAGCTATTAGGAATATGGGAAACTGTATATTATAAATATTAGGAATAACGGAAGAAACTATTATATTGAATATTATATAATATACCTGGAAAATCTCAGACGGACACCTAGGGGTACAGTCACCGTCAGCGGCAACACCAACCTTTGTTTTTCTCCCACTCTCTTGTTACTGTTCTATTGTATATTTTCATTGTGTTGTGTCAAATGCATTGTATTGTATTTATTACATCGTATAGTATTTATTGCACTGTATAGTACTTACACTTTGTATAGTATTTATTTATTGTGTCAATTTGTGTCTTATGTATTGTATTACATTTATTGTAATACATTTATTGCGTTGTATTGTATCGTCTTTATTACATGGTACAGCATTTATTGCCGCGTGTATCACTCATTACATTGTGTAATGTTTATTGCATTGTGTATACTATTTATTGCGTTGTATTTATCGTATTACATTTATTGTAAAATACTTGTTGCATTGTATTGTCTTGTACGGTGTACTCACGGTGCTCTTCCCGTACGGCACCAGCTTGACCTTGACGCCGCCGCGGAAGTCCCTCCACACGGGCGCCAGCTGCGTCGCGATGAACCGCTTGCTGTCCGGGCACAGCGACTCGTAGTAGACCGCTATTTTGACCTGCGCCGGTCGAGGCGAACGGTAGGTAGAATGCGGGTAGGTGGGACTGGTAAATGTGTGATCATAAGAACAATTTATGTGTACTTTATTATTGTAAGTAAAGCGTTGATTTCATTTGATTATTTATACATTAACGCCCGTTCTGATTGCACAAGATGGGCAGATAGCTCCGTGCGTAAAATATGTGTAATAATGCAGCCAATAGACTAGAAAATATGGTGATGTAGGAATTAGTATGTGTATTTTTGATAGTCTAGATGGTCGGACAGGTCCGCGCGACTGGTGATCGAGAGGTGTTGGGTTCGGTTCTCGGGTCGGATAATATTGGGATGTTATTTTCTATGAATTTCCTAGACCCGTGCCCGGCATGTTTACGTCCCAATATGAAATAATAGGTAGCACCTATTACCAATACGTGATAATAAATCACAGTCCAATAATTCCAATAGTTCCAATTAAAAAAACCACAAACACCCTACCCGGGGATCAAACCGAGGACTTCTCAATCAGCAGTCGTGCTTGCTACCACCACTCGACCAAAGAGGCGTTGAAATAATATATCTGTGGTTGTTTCATTTGTTTCAAAGCAATGGCCAGACTAAAAAATGTAGGTCGAATTGGCACCGCTCTGTCGCGCGCGGATCAGTTTCCTGTGGAACCGTTATTTGAATCAAATGTTTAATGCATTTTGTTTGCGAGTGTACACAATGCGACAGAATTAACATGCGTGTTGAAAAAAAATATTATAATGTCTTTTATAGGTTTTTGTATCTGTGAGTCTTCTTAGTCAGACGTCTGTCTGTATTATCTGTAATCTGTACATAATAGAATAAACTTTAAAATTAACCATGTATAATGTTAAGTTTTTCAATTCATACCTTTTTCGTTTGCCGTTTCGCTTTTGTTTGATTAAAATATTTCCTTTTTAACTTAAGAGCATGTTTTAATACTGGACTGAAATGTCAAAATATAGATAAAGTGTCAAAGTCGAACTTTGGCGCGAAAGTTAGGGTTTAAATTTTTTTTAATAGAAAAGATTGCAATACTGACTTTGTCATCTTTCTTGGTCTTCGCCAGCGCGCCGCAGAGGAACACAACGGTGAAGATCAGCAGCAACGTCTTCATTTTGTTCTGCAACGATATCAAACGACGATTAAACGACAAAATATTTTGATTTGTCCAGTACTTTTCACTGCACAAAATAAATAATTTTTAATGATGGTGTAGTTAGAGAAGTGAAATACTTTCACTTTTAAAGGTTTTGGAGAAATAAAAAATGTGTACGTTGATTGTTTCACGTTGCGTTAAGAGATGGCGTTAGTTGTCAAGTACCGTTGATAATACGTCCCCGCACACACATTGATTTTGTCCATTAGTAGAACATATGATCCCAAGACACAATTTCACCACGTTTGTAATAAAATATAGACAATGAAAATTTATGATTAGTGAGTTAAAATAGTATTTTCTTAAAGTTACATTTATTATGCTGTTTTGACTGTTACTACGTCGTTCGTAAATTAGGTAAGGCCATCACGTGGATATCAAAATGGTAAAGATTAGTTAATTATCTGTACGGTTTATCCTATATAAGGTTATCTGAACATAAATGGCTTCAAGACAAGTTATAAGTTTAGACTAGACTGTATATAGGTTGTAAAAAGCTGTGCATTTTATAAATACAAAAAAAGTTCATTGTTTTTAACGCAAGTCAGGCTCCAGTGGGGCCTAGAAAAAAATAGCGGGAAACCAAGTTTGACATGTTTTTTCCTTTTTTATTAATATATCGGTATAAATCCTATTAACTGTGTATTTTTATAAGAACCAGAAGCCGCCTAGTGGTCAAAATTCCACCATAATTAACTTATATTTCAAGTTTTAATGTTAACGTAAGAGACAATGCTAAGATGCAAAAAATTGAAGACTATAAAAATGAATACTTTATAAATTGAATAGATTAAATAATTTAGGAAAAAAATTAAAAATAAACGTTTATGAAAAAATCATTTCAATATTAAAATATCTATATATCGTCCAATAAAATACTACCGAGAAATACCGATATTTTGAAATGATAATATCGATATATTATTACACCCGTACAGTATTTTATAAACATGTGTTCAGTCAGCGTGCGTGATGGGGTTTTCTGATAAATTAGGGTATATATGTATGATGCAATATTTCACAAAATATTATCTTTCTGCAACCATCCCCGCACTGAACTTAAAGTGTACTAAGTTTCATACTTTTCCGTTTGTAAACCGTTTGTAAAAAAGGGATTCAAAAGTAGATGCGTCACGTATTAATATAGGTATAGATAATGACAGCAATGGCGTCGTTTCTCTGCATCAACACACATTACTCGCTTATTGCGCTGTGAATTAATTCTTCCCGTTCACGCGTCATCTGTTTTATGAATTACATTACATGTATAGTTGATTTAAAGCTTAAGTTAATTCACTATATATACACAAAACAAAACAAACGTATCTCCACGCCTGTAAGCCCCGAAAGTAAACTTAAAAGTAAAGTAAAGTAACTGGTGAAACGTGGTGGAGCGTTCTACATTGCTCTGCCTACAAGAACAATAATTGTAAACGTAACATTACGTCCGTAATCCTCCTAGAGGTAGGCAAACGAGTGTAGTACGCTTGCCCGTCATACCAGTAACATTGACGTGCATATAATGAAATAAGTGGTGAGCCTATTGCCATACACCGGGCATATAACGGTGCATGAACGGAGTCGCCCTGTGCAGTGGCTATGTCTGATAAATACGCACATTAGCACCCTGGACATAGCGGCTAATCCATTCATCACGATGGGCCACGATCTGCCATGGACTCGAAGACGAGGATAAGATAGATAAATACATAATTCATGGTGGTAGAACCCTCTGTGGTTCGATTCCGGCGGCACCACCGCCACACCTATCGCTGCCTTATAACAGCAGCGTTAAGCGCTGCTGTGTTCTGGTCTGAAGGGTGTGGTAAGGGAGACATACTTTTCGAGGCATTCCAGCTCAGTCCTCAGGGGTAGGCGCATCTGTGGTCGACTTATCTGCGGTCGATTACAGATGCCCATGGGTGGCAGTAGCCACTTACCATCGGGTGGACTGCATGCCCGTCCTCTACTCCCTTATTATAAAAAAATTGTCATATTGACCTCATAATGACGAACAATATGAGGTGGGAATCTTCAAGACTTCTGATTGTTCGGTGCAAGTAACGAGGTATGTATTGTTTATTAATCCCATCGCCCAATTTGACTAGAAATTATTCATTACAGCATTAAAAATAACTTTATTAATTAACATAGGATATATATATGTGACCGGTCTTTAACATATTGATTAGTGAACTTGATTGCTGAGATATAAATTGAACTAGATTAGCAATAGTGCAAATATTTGCACATAACGTAAAAAAAATCATTTACATATTTGTTTTACTTTGCTTCGTTAATAAAAACACAAAGAAAACATTTTTACATAGGTGGTAAAAACAAAATCGTCTTTTATTGTTCAGTCAGAGATAATCTTGTTTAATGTGTGAATCGAAAATATGACATTGTGTATTGTTTTGGCGCGAAATGTACATATCACAAATTGCCGCCATGTTTTCTCATGACTTTTACCACAGAGTAAAAAACAAGTCTCGATGTACAAATACCGCACAGATTATGCTAACCACTTCGCAAACGATTCTTCGGTTTCTAGCGTGTCCATTATCACTTTCTAGTCGTAAGAACGATGAAATCATGTTTTTGTTACAAGTTACTTGGAATCAATGAATAGTATCAATGCGTTGGTTTTTTTTCTACTTTTGTCTGCTGTTTTACCAGGCAGTGTTATTTGTTGGATTTATAAAAACGAAATATACAGAAAATTACGATATTAGAATTTGAAATTCTAAGTTTATAAATATAATGCGAAGTTTATAAATGACATATGTAAAAACAATTTAATCTGCAGTTTAATAGATATTAATATAATAGTTAAGGGCGTACGTAGTTTTTTTTTTATTTACAGTAACTGTATCAGTAGTAGTATTTATAACAACTGTATCAATGTAGTCACTATGAGGCTGATTGTATGTTAGGTGTGGCAAGTCGAGGACAAGAGGCGTTGGCGCCTATTTGGGCAGGCTTAGTTCCAGCAATGAACTCATACAAGTCGATATCCTTCCACTATTAGCCACAAGCCTTCGCTTAGAACGTCAAGCAGCGTGGCCAATGTCCAGCCATCCAAGTCGACTGCGTTCTTCCTTCTCTTAATAATACAACACATATTTGGCAATACGAACGATTGTCGCACCGTTTGAAGTTTGCACAAACTATTTTTCACCAAATTCTGATGACGGCGCATGCTAATGACGAAGTTTTGTTGTTCATCTGACCGCAACTCGAATTACCGTAACTTATTAAATACGTTACGCTGCTGTGAATGTTAAAAGTAAATATTACATTGTTGCTTAAGTTTTCTAACGGTTAATCCATTCTATAACAGTTCTTGACTGGGTCACACTAACCACTGGATGGAATTTTATATATTTTTTAAATTGTCTGTCATATATGTACACACAGTCCATAATAAACACAGTATGTTCGTTTGTATATTGATTATACTGATTGGATTACTCTATGATGTCACTATACATACATTAACGTGACATTACGCCTGTAATTCCTGAAGAGGTAGGCGGATGAGAATACTACACTCCCACGATTCACCAGTGACGTTTACGCCCCACTATTGACGCCTATTGCCATCACTAGAGTATCTAAATTAGAAAAAATTAGAAGCGCCCAACCCGGGAATCGAATGCAGGAACTCGCGATCGGCAGTCGCACTTGCATCCGACACGACCAACTAGAGTCTTACATACAATGACAGAATGACAACTATAAACACGTTGTAGACATATTTAGATGGCTATTCTGTTCTATGCTATGGAGAGATCATAGGTTCCAATCCAGGGTTTGAATTTTCCTAAAATTTAAATTTTTTAGTACTGGTTCGGAGTCTAGATATGTGCCCGATGCATGGCAATAGGCTCGCCACCTATTACATAGTGGGGCGTAAACGTAACTGGTGAATTGTGGGAGTGTTCTACACTTCGCTGCCAACATCTTTGGGGATTACAGGCGAGATGTTACGTTAAATAATTTTAATCATCAATTGACAATAACCATTGAAATCAGGCAGCTAACAAATCGGTTCGATATCCGCAATATATTAAAGAGAAAACAAACGAACACAGATAAATTATCGTTCCACGTTTTAAATATAAATTGTTATCGTAATTTCCACATTTAGTTTGTGTAAATGTAATTAAGATATCCATGTTTATAGCAATATTCGTTATAATAATAGTGCCACGAATACATTTAAAATTGTCGTTGTGATTATAATATATTATTTATGAGACGTCGTAGCTCGGGATTTGTGTTTGATCTTGACATACTGTTCGCGAACAATTTTTTTTAATAAAACGCCTATGATTGTATCATCAAGGGGTATTAGTTAGTTTATATAGATATATAGATATGAAAACGGAATTAATACATAGAATAATAAATGAAAAACAATTTTAGTCAATGAACGCCAAAATTAAGTAAGATTGATGGCGATTTTATGAAAGCTACATTTAATACAGCGTAATTATAATATTCTCATTTAAATACCATGTACATAGTTGACATACATACATAAGTGTATAACGGATGAACACACGAAAACTTTTGCAACATTTAATGGTGTTTGTTGTGCAACAATTTGAATGTGAATTACTCATTCAAAACGCACCGGGCCCATGGACGTGAACAAAGAGAAGCCATGAATGTACGCCGCCATTAACGCTGGTAACATGTGAGCGTCACACCATGATTTCTCCATGCAAAAGTATTCAAGCCATTGAACGAAAGCCCTGCAAACATATGCATGGCTGTATGTGTATAGTTGCGTTTGCCTTTCACATTAAAAAATTGCACTGACGTTCGGTATTATGTTGGATTTACGCGCTCTTTTTATTTTATTGAAAATAAATTAGCACTACGTATGTAATATGCGTTTATTTTAAATATTATTTTATTTAAGTATGTACTAAATGTTCTGTAACTTTTACTAGTCTTTTCCTCATAACTTTTAAATAACAATCAAAAAAATCGATAACAAATTTTAATGACTATATAATATAATGATTTAGTATTACTAATTTATCACTATTTATAAACCAAACATAATCAGTGAAATCGTACACTGAAAAAGGATAATAATTATAATTAATTTAATACAAATTTTAGAGTAGTAATTTCCAATTTTAAAATGTCAATCGGCCATTTTGGTTGTGTATAAGTACCTAACGACCTAAAATAGTTTGTAACCACAAATCGTTTTTGATATAAATAATCAATTAAACATCTGTATTTGATATTAAGTAATTTTATTACATAGTTTATTTTATGAACACAATGTATACAATATCTATTATAAGATTATAATATATCTATTACTATAGTTAAAGAGTTCATTTTGATGTATATAAATAGTTTATCAGCCGTCTGGTTATCATAGCAGACGTCCATTGTAGTTCGAGATCAGAGGACCGCGTGAAGACCTTTGAAATAATTTAATATCGATTTAATATTACTGATACCAACAGATATATTATAGAACTTTTTAATATTATAAGGATTAACAAACACCCATTCCTGATTTAATGAAGAATAATATTTTATATTATAACATTGTACGTTTTATAAATTGGTGATTTTTTTTTAATTATTATAAAAACGATGAAGACTTTGACAACTTTCATTGGTGACAATATTCGTACGTTTAGCCGAGACTTGGGAACAAAAAGAGCTGGCCTCATTTAGATGTTGTTTTGCAAATATAAAAATTCGCCCGAGGAGCTCATACTTTTTAATAACCTTGTGTTATTTTTTTTACCCTTTTTTATCAATGATATGATTACTCCTTCTTCATGAGGACTCCTATTAGATTACGAACAGCTAACGACCACGCAGCTCTGGCGAGGGTCGGCAGAGAAGATATTGCCAAACACACACCCTACCCCATTTCCTTCTTAAATTGTAATTTTTGTTTTTTTTTTGTTCTTTACGCACACAGGCCGCCTGGAAGAGACCGCTACTTGAGCGATAAGGCCGCCTATTGCACACCCCTTATTATTTTTCTGCAATTGTCTATTTATTGCATAAGTTATATTTTTATTGGTTTTTTTACCCATTTTTTATTTAACTTGTTTTTGTTGTTTTTGGTGTGCAATAAAGTATATTGTATTGTATTGTCTCTCGAGACATTTCGCTGCAGCCGACAACTTGTAATAGGAACACAACGGAACATCACTTATCTTTTCTCTCATGTCGCTGACCGAGCACGGGTCACTTTACTTGATAAGACGGCGCCGGAGACTTCGCCAGAGAGAAGAGGGACGGGGGGAGGGGGGGGGGAAAGGGAATATACGGAGAGAGTTTTAATAACCTCGTTGGTCGTGTTGGTTGCGGGTGCGACTGCCGATCGGGAGGTCCCGGGTTCGATTCCCGGGACGGTCACTACAAAATTTTCTAATGTAGATTTTCTAGTAGTGGTTCGGAGTCTGGATATATGGAGCCCATATGCATGGCAATAGGCTCACCACCTATTACATAGTGGGACGTAAACGTAACCGGTGAATATTAATTTCAATCCAGTGGACTATGGCTACTTATAACTATGACGATCGAGGAAAACGTCGTGAGAAATCTCGCACAGCACAGACTTCGCGACGGCGTGCGAATTGTTCCTACCCGGTATTGGTAGGCCGATTGACTAACATAAGGCTCAATTCGCACTAGCGCAGCGGACGCGTCGTAACCTATATTTACACTTTTGCCATACTTTAACAATTGGCAAGTCTGATTTAGGATAGCTAACTGTAATCCCCGAAGAGGCAGGCAGAGGTGTGTAGGTCATTCTTACGTTTTACCGGTTACTCTTAAATATTATTATTGTTATTACGTGGATTTCATTTAACTAATTTATCTAGATATTGATTAACTATTGCTTATGTATTATTGCGTTCTGTTTTTAAACTGTTTTGTCACGGTTTTCCGAACTGCGAATTCCAAATTTGAAATTTGAGGTTGACAACTCTAGTGTATGTAAGCTTACAATTGTACGAAATATTATATTTTCGTAATAAATCTCTTCATGTATCGTTTGACCGCTTGCATTCAATTCAATGTCAACCTGCGGCCACAACAGGCTATATTTGAGATGTTCTTAAACCAATATCTAATAATATTTGTATATGGAACGAGGATAAAATTTTGAATTTCGAACGCTTGTTAGTTTTTATTTTACAAGTTTTTTTAAAGTAACCAAATTACATTTGGACGGACTAACATGATTTTAAGTATAAACATTTGTTTTTATATGGAATATTTTTGAAAATATATTACTTATAAATCTTGTTTGGGGTTTTTCCTACCTAAAAATGTCTCTAATGCGGTACCGAGTGTATACAGTTTTGTATACACTACTTTATGCATCATTGCATAGTCCTTGGTAGATATGAGCGCGGTGTGCGCTGCATATTAATATAATCTTTGTACGTATTACAAGGAAATATTTTGATTAAAAATTATTAAAGCAAATTATAGGGCATTACGACGTAAGCATCTGTATTGTAATTCCTTAAAATAACATATCTCGAAATTAGTGCTTGACTTTTCTTGTTCCTCGCGCTCTACCCATTCCGATATTTGATATCCTACTTGCTTTATACGATGATATGTCACGCTAAATATATTCAGGTGTGATGACGAGGAGGAGGAACCGTTATAAAACATATTACAACTTTGTGTGCGATCACTGAGGCGTTACTGTAGACGATATATTGTAATACCAGCTTTAATAATTACATATTATATTAGCTCCGTGCACGCTGGCTGACCTTATTTTCGAGGAAATGTTACAATTACGCACGTATTTTTTTTTGGGTAATTTTATAAAGATAACATTGTATCATTGTATCATGAAACACGTGATTCGATCTTTTTTTTTGTGATGAGTTTGTACCATGATTCCATTCGGATATTTTTGGATTGATTTTTTTTTAATGAAATTGTACCGTCGTGTACATGATAACGTACGAATATTTTGTATTTTTTTTTATAAAATTGTATTATCGCGTATATTATTTTATTCTATGTTCGTGTTATTTTTTTGTTCATTTTGTTTTTTTTTTTGTTAATATCATCGCGTGCATTATTAAAACTCAAGAATGTTTTTATTAGTGCCTATTTTTGTTCGTGGGAAACATATCATTTTCCTCATTTCCGACGATATTATCAAAAGGTTAAATTTTAAATTTTGACATATTATTTATCGTATATTTATAATTATAAACAATTAATCGAAATAAGAAAAAAAACAATACGCAACCATTGTTAATGTTTGTACTGACATTTAAAACAGTTTTGTATCCTTGATACGAAGCAAGCTTTTTGTTAACAACTGACGCAACGTAACATCACGCCTGTAACCCGAGAAGTGGTAGGCAGGGGAATGTACACTCCTACGTTTCATTTATAAACAATTGAAATTTTTAAATGTTATTTTTAATTAATTCAAAGAACGGCGAATAACCTTAACGCTTACCGGTTATATTTGAGAAAGCATTATTATTTTAACATTGATTTTGTACAAATTTTTATGATCGTCAACATCAACGCTTCTACTATCCCACTGCTGGACGTTTAGTACTGGTTTAGCACCCGAGTCCCCTTTCAGGCCGAGAAGAGTGAGGCCACAGAGTCCCAAACTGCTTGCATACTGTTGGTAAACTTCACACGCCTTAGAGACTATTATGGACAACTTCAAAGTGCGACCGTTTAAATACGATGTTTTCCTTCAGCGTCATCAGCCTGTCGTGGCCGTCACTGGGCACGGGCCGATCCCTGAGGGGTTATGCACACAATCCCCACGCTGAGCATGTGGGTTGGAGATCGCGGAGCACAGCTTCTCGGACACCGTCACAGCAAGTGATATTTATTATTAAATACTTATTATTGACTTGTACGCAAGCAGATTACGAGTTACTGATAATACTAATTATTTATAAATAATACTAATAATTCACAAAAGTGAATAATATAACATCACACCTGTAGTACCGACGAGGCGCGTTTACGCTTTTTTTTTATTAAAGTAAATACCTTCATCTGATGACAGTAATAAGTTT
The DNA here is from genome assembly GCA_018245875.1 of Mysoria ambigua. Taxonomy (NCBI): domain Eukaryota; kingdom Metazoa; phylum Arthropoda; class Insecta; order Lepidoptera; family Hesperiidae; genus Mysoria; species Mysoria ambigua. The sequence continues at coordinate 951 of DWEI01001131.1, read as the reverse complement.
TAATGAAGGTAATTTAATATTTCTCAATAGTTAAATAAACATTGCATCGGTGAAGCATGAAAAAATATTTGCAATTAAATAAATAATTTTATTATATAGGTAGGTACCGACCTCCGTGATGAAACATGTAGACCTGGACAAAGCCTTGTACAAGTTTTATATGTCATAAAATAATGAACTGGTTAGTAGTAGGAACCACCATTTTGAAAAAAAAAGTTGCGTCGGCAAAAGATCAAGTTCCTTTTAAATGAACGATGTTGTAAACGGCGCAGAGTTATGCCTAAGTAGTTCACAATTACAATTTACCTTAAAATAAAATTATGTTGCAAGTCAAACAAAATAAAACGTACACTTCAAATAATACTGGCACTAAGGCCTGTTAACATACAAAACTATGAACGCCTGTAAAAAATACGACCAAAAGAAAAAAAAACTCACACAGCTGTTTGCCGCGCAAATCCCAACAATGGCGGCCTTGGTTTGGTGTTTTGACACTTTTTATTTTTATTTTACTGTACACGCGCAACGGCCGACGGACGAGCGGTGACTGGCTTAATCTGCAATACACGCAGCCAACATTACTCCTACCGCTAGGAGTAATGAATTTTAATGGCCAAGAACGTGTTCTATGGCGCTCGAGCGGCAGATGCGCGATTATAAAAAAGGAAAACTCTGAAATGCGTTATATTATTGTTCATTTAGCATAGGTATGTAACTTGTGATATAATAAAAATGTGTAATTTGAAATGTAATGTACAACTTGCTTTGCTAAAATCGTGCGATATAAAATTATATAATTAAAAATATATAATTAAAGTATTTGCATCGTTATTTTACACTCTGGTAAGTACCAATTCTAACGTTATTTTACACTCTGGTAAGTACCAATTCTAACCTAGTACTCAGGCACGCACGCAATGAATTTGACTGTAGATAGGATATTTTACAATA
>DWEI01001130.1:0-17789 GCA_018245875.1 Mysoria ambigua | reverse complement strand
GCTTTCGTATATATATTTAAAAATGAACGACCACAAACGTCGCAAATTATTTAAATTATTTATCATGGCCCTGTATTTTTCACAAATTGCATTTGAATTGGCACATTACCTGTTGCGTGCTGCATACACAAATAGACATTATAAGTATTTGAATCCATTTCATCAATACCTTAATATATAAAACCCTCTCCAATATGGAAAGTTTTAGTAAGTATTATTACCAATTAAAACAGGACATTATTGTATAGCACTATTATGACCATATCACAATGCCAATCAACTTTTGAATTTTGTCTCGGCAACGTCAACCCGTATGCCACAAAAAAGCCCTTTACTTAAAACTAACCTTTAAGATACAATAAAAATATAATGAATAAATTACCACACACAAAGAAAATTAATGAGTTACTGAGTTGGTTTTTGATTAGAGAAACCAACTAACTCATCAAACAAAAGTTCTAAAAAGTCTCACACGCTTTTAATAAGTTTCGACGATTTATATCTCCTATAATCTATCAGCAATTTGTTTCAAAAGGGCCACCGATACACAGAAGGAGCTGGGATAAATACTAATTTATATTTTATTTATATAGCGAACATTCGACACTTTATAGCGACGTCTCAAGTATATTTATTTCAATATTTTTCTTTCGTAACATAGTACGCTTGTTCACTATGAAATGGAAATTCTGAATTCTAGATTTTACATTTGTACAATATCATCTTTGGAAACGTAACTTGCGGGCCTTTGATCGCCAAATGGACCGAGGCCTATGGGTTTCAGAAATACAGAGAATTACAGTGGTTATAGAACAATAGCATGGAGTGCTAATATTTTACAATTGTTTCAGAACTAGCTTCTCCTACATTAATCACTGTCTGGCTATATCCAGCCCGGTTCAATATAATATGAGACAGATAAAAAATTATGTACATTTAAAAAAAAGAAAAGTAAAAAAATATCTTTAAAAATAAAAAAATATCTTTAAACCTAACTTCACGCCTGTAATCCCCGAAGGTGTAGGCAAAGGAATGCAGAACATTCCCACGATTTACCGGTTACGTTTACGTCCCACTATGTAATAGGTGGTGAGCCTATTGCAGTGCATCGGACACATATTCAGATTCCGAACCGCTACTAGAAAATCTACGAGTAAATTAGAAAATTTTGTAGTGTTCGACCCGGGAATCGAATGGACCTCGGGGACCTCTCGATCGGCAGTCGCATCTGCAACCAACACGACCAACGAGGCAGTACATTTTTTCACCTAACAAATAATAATCATTTGCGTGGGGATCAAACTGGCATGCATTGACTCAGCGGTCCAGCGGCTAGCCGCCGAACTACCATGTCGGTCGGCGTACGTCGGTGTTCGGGCGTCTCACACGGCGGCCGTCGGCCCTACCGTCGAACTGGCCGCAATGCAGACGTTAGCGATGTTCTTACGTCGCACGTTGAACGCAAGTACCATTTTAGTAGTAAATTAGAACTCTGTTGCGATATTGAAGGTAGATAGGTAGGTAGATGATTCTCCTTTAATTTTAAACGGTTATCAATTGGCTTGACTTTGGAGGGGTTAATCAGTTAATTGAAATTTCACCCCCTTCCTGTTGATCGATTGACCTGGAGTTTGGTACCGACACTGCTGATAACAATGTTATTATGTATACACTACTGTTGTAAATCCAATATGGCATATTTTTGACAAATATCTATTGAAAGAGGTTAACTATTAAAAATGACACTGGGCAAAAAATGTCAGATCACAGAGTTCAGGCGGTCAACTGAAAATAAAACTAAAATCTAAACGGCCTAAAAACACAAAGGACCTCGTCAACTCAAAATCTCTATTCAAAAATGAAAGACCTATTCCAATCAAGGTTTCGTATCCTATCGAAGTCATTGTGGCGTTAAGGTGAGAAAACACTTTATCAATTGGTAAACAATTATTTTAATTTAAATGGTTTTATTCTATAGAAACAATAATGAACGAATAATAGATACTAGAAGAGATAACGTATGAAAAGCCAAAAAATTATAGGTAAGTACCAGGTGCATGTCATCACGCCACCGTTCGCATTAATCAAGGTCATTGATCTAATTACAATAAAACTATAAAAAATCCTTAGGAAAAATTCGAAACACTCTAGTGTTGCAGTGTCCTAAATATCGGTCCTAAAAATTATCACGTACAATTCTGCGTTGTTAATCTTTTGTCGTTCTGAGTAACAAATCCCGTCAAATGTAGCCGCGTCCTAATCGCTCGTCGTTACTATGTTTGCCGTGTGCTATTGTGTAAACTAAACGTTCGCACGTGAACTAACCGCGGTCGGTTCTAGCTGGCTCTTTGAACAGTCTCAACCGAATTTCGCCGTAACCGGCTAAATTGAAGTTCACGTTTTTATCACTCGATCTACTTAGCGTCACTTGATCAATTGTGTTTCTGTTTATTTAATTAGAGCCGCTTCGAAATAGCATCTGTCCAGTCGGTTTTGTGATCTACCAGAGAACACTGACACCATAAATGATACATTGTAAATGACCAGTTAGCGCAGGTAATTAGTAGAATGAATCTTTGATGATTACCAAGGATGTTATATAAATTTAATGCAAGAGCAAAAATTGCAAAAAATATTTAAATTCAACTAAAGCTACAAATGTTATGATTGAACTTTTAAAAAATGCCAAGAGGTATTTATTTTATCTTTTTTCTCGGTCCACTGCACCAATAAGAAGTACAACATCGATGAAACTGTACTGTGATGTTCATTAATATCATTTATTGCAACTTACGAATGTCTAATAAAGCCTTGGTATTTTAATATAAAATATATCAAATTGATCCTAAATTGCTCTTCGGATTAATCCAGTCCTATGAACCTTAAGTAAGTACGGACATTAAGTCTGAGCGACGGATGGAAGAATTTATAAATTTAGGCACACACATTTAACACAAAGTAACATAGCACAGGACAGATGTAAGCGTTGATCTAGACGATTCCACGGAAAAGAACCTGTTTTGTAAACGCGAAACCAGTTCGGGTCATAATAACGCGCGAGCGGATGATGGAAGAAATTGCGTAATCTCATTGTACAAACTTTGGGGAATATTGGGGTGAGCGCCAAAAGAAGAATCATACATTTAGAATTTATTTTTTGCCAGCACGGAAATTGGAATGTCTATTAAATATCCCGTACATAGGATCCGGCATACAAGTTTAGCAACGGTTCATTAAATTAATGGATTGGTTTATTGATTTCATTCCTATCGCGGGCAACAGCATTGCTATGTTAGCAGTTATGATTTTTTTAGCGTCTGGTTACCGTAGCACATGTTTTTCTTGTTAGAACCAGAGGCTGCCTTGTTTGTTAATTTATGGATATAGCTACAACACGAAAATCTGATTTAGAGAAATCCAATCTCCGACCAGGGATCTGAACCTAGGACCTCTCGATCAATAAAATAAATACATATACCTACATAAAATACATATACCTACATAAAACATACATCATGCAAGGGCGGTAATGTTGGATTACAGTATAACAATTGTATTTGCATGGTATTAGTTGGCGCGTGCACACATTCAACCGTATTATCTGACCGCTGAAACATATCAGCGTGGGTAATCTCATTTATGACTCATGCGGGGGGGTGTGTCACCCTGTGTTATATTGATATTTCCATGTTTTGGGACAGTGTTAAAAGGGGAGCCAGGGACGAGCGACGGATGTTTCCATACAATGGAGAACATTAAGGTACGAAAGATTCTTCGTGATATTCTTCTTCACCATTACAGTACCTGACGTTTCGTCTTAAAGACTTATAACCTTATCAGGAATTTCAGGAATCAACTTCACGAACGAGTACGGTTAGAGTTTGACGGAGGTCTATCAGAATGGAGAAAATAATGTAAGAATAATGACGATGCCGGCTTACGCGTAAGTTGGCACGTTATCGGACCGGACGAGAGCATCTTGAATTCTTGACGCTTGTTTGTAAACGCTGATGGATGGGAATTTTCATTAGGGACACGATGTGAAGATACTGTTCTTGTACTGAGCAGCACTTAATGTTTCCAGCGTTTTCGCTGCCAAGCTGAACTTTCACACAATTGTGGCTTGATTGCTGCTATATCTACAAGTAGGTGGGAGTACAGAGTCCTAAAAGATTATTCAAAAAAAAGGAAACGACAAATGCGGCTTCATTCAGATCTGCTCAAGGTTCTGAAATTATACATTTTCACAAATAATCCTCGTGTTTTCATGTACCGCCTTTTATAAACCTTTGTCTACCCTATCTTTTCGAAAAACATGTCGTGCAAGAATCGTTCTCATCAGAAACCTTCAAAAGTATGTTAAATGATAAGATAAACACATTGAAACATGTTCCGCTAGCAACATACTAAGTAAAAATTCAAATTAATCCGAACATTCTCGGCTCGACATTTGTTAATACCACGTATTTCGCTTTATTAATTGAACCTTGCAAATAGACAGACAGGTCATTTGATGATAGTAAATGGTCACCAGCGTTTATAGACATTTGCAACCATAAAGAAGTTGTCAATATTTTGAGGTCTTTATAAGAGAGATTTTATTACGCCTTTCCATAAGAATCACATATCATAACGCTCCAGAAGTACCTTAGAAGAAAGGTCATGTCACACTTCAGTCTTCTGGTAGACACGAGCTCGCGAACCGAAGCGTGGTATTAATGATCGATTCAGAGCTCTTTGACTCTTTAAAGCTGAATGTAAACAGCCACCTTATCACAGTCTTAATTCACTATGCAATCATTTTATGTAATATAATTTGCGTGTCGTCAACGGATCGTGTTCGCCAGAATCGCGACGTCATTATACGTATGGTCAGCGCTATGCACTTTCGTCGAAATCTATTCCCGTCTCCTACGTGTTCAATCTCTCAGTGTTCGCTCATAAACTATGCAGTCTAATGACTCCGCACGTTTTATTCAACGGTTTAAAAGAACACTGTGAATAGACGCGGTAAGAGGCTAGAACGAAGCCAAAATGAAAATCTGGATTGTTAAATACGTGACTGGGGTTAGGCGTTGTGTCATTCAATTTACTGGTAACTCCGACGCTTTAAGAATTTATGAGTACTGCAGACAAAGCTGATATTTTTTAAAAATCATCTCAAACCGTATAACGGTTTGAGATGGGCATGATTTCCTTATCAAAATAAGAATGAGAATAAATTCAGACGCGGAATGAATCATTTAGCGTTATATGCCGTAATCAATGAAATTTTCCATCGCTGGCAACGCCATACCCTGGCGTCATTAAAATGTGTACTTTCGTTTTCTGTGTGGGGGGCGTGTCTTTGACCCTGGCGGTGGGCTCCTGCGTGAGCGCCGCGAATAACTTGACCCTGACATTCGTTCCAACTGGCTGGACCACCGGAACTGTAGAAACATCACGGCACCCACCGTCTCACGCCGCGACTATTTTAGATATGACCAGACGCCAAACGGCGGAGCTAATGAACTGGTGGTATGTAGCGAAACCATGGAGTTTATATTTAGACCGACACCACGTAAATATGTACTTTGCTTATGTTGTCTTCTTTATGGAAAATATTGGGAGATAAAGTGTGTACGTGAACAGATAATATAGTGGGATAAAGTACGCATATGTTTCCTCCATCGTGATCTGGTAAAATGTACAACATTGTCCAATGAAAGATCTATGTATAAAAAACTGTATTAATGCCTGTAATCTCCAAAAAGGTAGGCAGACGAATGTAGTACACTCTTACGTTTTATCAGTTACGTTTACGTCACCAAATATGTAAATGATGACCCTATAGCTATAAATCGGGCACAAATCTAGCCTTTTCTAGACATTTTACGTCTAAAGTAGTAATAATACTAAGATTATACTAAATAAGTCACCGGCAATAATTTCAAAATACTTATAAAAATGATGTCATTGTTAAATTCAAAAGTAACCAAGGACTATACGGGATTATAATCATAATGTATGATCATAGTGTATGATTGAAAACGGTACGCACTTTTAGTTTCCATTTCCTTTCTTTCAAGAACACATAAGACAGAATTTTCTTTGGTTCTCAAAATTATAGACACGTAAAACTAAAGAGTATGTTAAACTATTTGAGTACTGTACTAAAATCGAAAACTAAAATATGCCTTAGTAAGAATGTTGATGCAGAGTCGCCTAAAAATATATAATTGTTGTACAATTAGTTTCAGAATTTGATTGGACCATCGCGACTAGCTAGTCAGGCTTTGCCCAACTTCATTCTGATACAGAATCACCTTGACTTGTCCTCCGCTAATTTCAATGTCGCCGCTGGGCACGCCAAGTTGCCACGCGGATGTCTCGCGCCATTTCGGTAATTTGATTCGTTTCCTTTTACATTTCTGACTGTATTCGGTATATACTGATTGTGATTTGCTCTTCAACAATTATAAGGAAAACCTACTGTTATTTTAAGTTGAAATCATGTCAGGCGTTCAACTGTTTAAGTCAGGCGTTGCAAACTCTAAATCAATCAATGTTCATAGAAACATATAATTTTATTTTGATAAGTACACGTATAGTAAACAAACAAGTGCACACAAACATATATAAAATTAAATTATTATTTACATCCTGATGCTTGAAATTTCTTCTCTATTTTGGGATTCTTTGAATTTTTTTGGATTGAATTTTTGGGAGAAATTATAGTACATCGCTTTTGAATTTTGAATTTAATACTTCGAAAACTTGTTACTAAATCGATATTTGTATAAATAGTCTGAGTCATTTCTATGGCTTGAAAGCTCCAATCGATGGTGTTAAAATTTAGTAGGGACTTACATAAATCTTAGGGAAGGAAAAACATGAAGTATTGAATTTAAGAATTTTATTAAACAAGTCGTGCGCAGTCATGCTGACGGTTAATAAATTATTTGCCTTATTCGCAAGTCGTAAGCGGTTCAAATAAATATTTGTGACTTTGTACGATTCGTGCAGTAAGTCAGGGTCACACTTGTTATGTAATTTAAATCTATTACTTTACTGTCTGTATATTTTAAACTCGTGGAAATTAGTCATTAGATACAATCCGTGCCAAGACACATTTCTGTATGCATTGCATTAATTAAAGTGAAAATACCCCGTGCTTAGAAATGTTAAGCCACTCCCTCAGTAGTTGAACTTATATAGAAATATTGCGTATGTTAAAATAAGACAGAAGAGACCGATTACCAACAGACTCGATTAGAGCTCATTGTCACTAACGGCCAAGTTGTCATCCTGCCACTAACACTTAGGTATCCTAAACTAGATCACAGTAATACAGGCACCAATGCTCAGCTATACAAATGGATACTGTCTCAATAGCACCACGGCCCTACTATGGACTGGAGTTCCAAATTAAAAACGAATGCTTGACAGACGAATGACCGAACGAACTATTTATCTCGCTAATGCTCCACCGGTCTATTCAATGAATGTTTCCGACAATTCAATAAAGCAATAAACCACACACATTAACGTGACGTGTGATTCGCTCGTTGCTAGTTTGAATTATTATCGTTTGTAGGGTTGTCACTTTTAATTACTGTTCGTTTTATTATTGTTTTAAAATGGACAATGTATTATAATTGTAAATGTATTACCTAATGTTTTTCTTACTTCATTGAGTTTAGTTTTGGACATTACTAAAAACCATGTGCTTTTGGTCTTATGTATGATTTATTAGTCATAAGGATTAGCTTTTAAATTACGTACAAGAAATGGTGACAACGTCTTGATACGGCTGAGTTTAATATTATGAAAAGTTAATTAGTTAACGTCTTTCCAATGAGTTATTTCTAGAGAAGCCAACAGGGCCAGCGAACGGAGATCAACCCCTTAAACAAGATGTGGTTCGGTTCTTGCGGAGATTTTTCTACGGACGTGGCAATTTTTGACGACGCTTTCTTTTGTTGCAGCTGATGAAGAGGCTCCGTCAAGTGGTCGGCCAGCGCTTGTTCGAGGCGATAATGAAAGCGACCTTCTACGGACAGTTCGTCGCCGGCGAAGACCAGAACAAGATCCGGCCCACTATTGAGCGGTTTGTCTGTTTGTTATTGTTTGTTAAGTTCTGTATCCAGGAGCCTTTGTATCTAGAATGGTTCATATTGTAAGGAGAAGATTTAAGATAGATTTTAGTTACATCCCTAATACTATTTCTAACATAATTCTCATTTGACCGCCTCGACTAACGTGTGGGATGCAAGCGCGATCTGTCTATTTGTCCTGGGTTTAAATCCCGGGTCGGGCACTACTGGATTTTTCTAATTTAGATTTTCTAGTAGTGGTTGGTCTGAATAGTTACGCTTGTAACTATTCAAAAAGTTGTTGTTTTAAAAGGATTTAAATACTGATAGAGAGCGCGAGGTGATTTTGGCCACCGTAGCAGACTATGGCCTTAACCCTCTCATTGTGAGAGGAGACCCATGTTCCAGCAATGGAACGATAGAAGGGTTGATATCGTATTGCTGTCACAGAAATATTGTACAAGATAATCGACCGATGCAGTTAGCTTGCGGGATGCTCCCGAGACCTTCACCAACGAACTCATGAACGAACGAAGAGGTGGGCAGACGATTGTAATACATTCCCACGTTTCAACAGTTATCCCCAATTATCTACAGTTATACACATATACACATACTGATATACTTACTCACAGTGATATAAGTGCTTATACACAGTTACATAAACCCTTCAACTGCGTAGACCCACACAGGAAGTGTGTAGTCATTGTTCGAGTGTAGGTACGCGCGCGTGAAGGGTTTATTTTCTCCGCCATCTTTTGAGGCAACATCTAGGTGGGAATACTTGGAGTCGGTTCAAGGTCGAGCCACGGGAGGCCGGCCTTGTGTAACGATATCACTGTAGCGTCATGGGAAAGATTCTTCCCGGTATTGTCTACTGTGTTTCCTGTATCTGCGACTCTTCGAATTCATTTAGATTGTGGGCTGATAAAATCCAACCGTGTTTTAAACATGCGTGGACTTGTAAATACGCACAGAACATTTCGCACTAACGTAAAAACAAATACTCGTGTTTTCGTACTACAAACATTTGCCATTATCGTCAACATCACCAGCTCATTGCAATCTAAGGGTGGCATAGGCCTCTTAAACATTTGTACTGTGTGTGCATTGAACCGAAAAAATGAATCATAGCCTAGTAGTAAGTATCCTGTTAGACTCGCAGAGTTTTTAATTTCTGGTGTATAATCTCTTAAATTAATAATTAAGTCGTTTTAAATTGTTAATCTAATGTATTTAAAGTGTCTATAATTGTATCTTCAGCTATAATTGTTAAGTTCCCGCTAATGGTATCTATATTTTTTTCAGCCTGCGCTCGTTCGGCGTCAAGTCCATCCTCGACTACTCCGTGGAGGAAGATCTGTCGCAGGAGGAAGCAGAGAAGCGAGAAGTTAGGTACGAATTATTTTTTCTTCCTGCTTCTATTAAAATGATGCATTAACACAATTCATAGTAACTACTGAACCAAGTTCACATTTGGACACTAATGGAGTTACTTGGGTATTAATACATTCCTGGACGCCGTGCAATCTGTTACGGCTAAATTAAAAATAAAACGTTTTAAAACACGTATGGTACATAGTACACTTGCTACATCGATTAAATCCATTTTTTATATTATAAAATTTTAACATCAACGCACTTGATTAGCTCCCTAATTGTATATATCCGTCAGCTCAAAGATGGGTTTGCAATACCACAGCTACGTCGTATTTGTGAATTTATAATTTGGATAAAAAAAACCTTAATATTTTGCTCAGCTTATTGTTATTATGGTGTTAATCTAATGACAATTGAGGCATCCATATATGACAATGAGCATAACGGCACTTCTGCATTGGACAGCTAATGATAAAGAGTCACTTAAATTTTATGAACCGTTTGATCCTTTATCATTTTAGTAATTATCGTCATCGTTACTATCAGTCCTACTGTAAAGTTGGGGGTTGATGATAACAATTGAAATGTACCTACGTAGCTAGCCCCTTTGAGGATCAGTAATTCATTCAACTCGACATTATTCCTAACTTGTCTTGTTGCAAAAATACTGCGTAGATTATTTGAACAGGTGTCAATTCTCTGTACATAATAGTGGAAATATTTCCACACAATATATTTAATGGACTACTGTGGTATGTTTTAGTCAATATTATAATAATTATATATTTATGATTTTTATCTTCCTACTATTTAACTTTAAATTAACTTTGTACTAGTATTATATCATTTACCACGTTTTATTATAGATACAAAATTGTATAATTAATAGCATTGTAAAAATAATCCTTACGAAATTAAAGAAATTATTTTCTGCATATCTTCTGTGATTTAACGTTGTTCACCAACCAATGAACGTCGATGAATGTTGATTTTTTTCGTTTTTCGAGAAATACAAAAGTATTTCCCATCACACAGGTCGGTTTGAATACTGTCTTAATTGTCTTGCCTCTGATCGTTGTTTAAACTATGGTTTAAATGTTACAATGTCATACATATAAACATAGTATTAATATTTATCTTCAATTATACCATACTCGTATATTAACGTTTATCATCAATAACATCATCGCTCCGCTGAGGTAGAGAAAGAGAAGGATGCGTATGACTGATCAGATGTCTGTTATGATTTTGTCAACTGGCCGTAGTATCGTAACCGGAAATTGCGCAACGACACATCGCGTTGTTTATGTTATTGAACTCCTTGCACTTCCGCCGTCTCTATTAAGGGGGCAACAATTTGATGTTGCGTCATCGCCTCAATCAATCGATGCGATGTAGTAAATATAAATATAAATCAATCTATAATCTTATTTTAAACTTAAAGACACATCGGCCATTCAAATATGCGAGTTCGTCCGCCGTGAATTGAGGATGGAAAATTTCACAGTTATGTTTGCGTTATGTTCTGTTCTCCCTCCATCTTTCTCAATTATGTCTAGATTTGCAAACTCGGTATGATCGCCGTATAAATCTATAAAGTTCAAAATGGTAATTGGACTTCATTAATTCCCATTCCATTTGAACCCAAGAATACGAGGGTCATCTATGTAAATCATCAAAACCATATGCAGACGGCAATAAGAAAAAAAACCGATTAAATCAAGTTTTACGTACAGCGTACATTTCTAATAATGAAGTCGACATCGTCTTGAAAGCAGTATATTATACTCTGGTAACAAGAATGCTCTTGTTCGTATAATCGCTTGCTAGCTCTTTTCAATTGGAGGTCATTAACACACACTACATTTATTTTTATTGACACGTGCAATGTGTGTAATGAATGCGCTTTGATTCTAATGAGCGTTTATAATTAAAATAGCTGACATAATGATTAGTCACATTTAGCCGATTAAGTATTTTACATTCAAAATATTCGTTAGTTTCGATTGCTTTGCTTATATTTCTTGGTTGTTTTAAGAATTCAAAATGTCACAGTTTTGGTTACGCTACTGTTTTGTAAATACTTGGAAGGTGCTAGAAATTGAATTCTTCTATTCTATGCCCAACTCTCGCGCTTACCTATTTCTTATCTAACCTGCGTCTCTTGCGGTCTGTAGATACTGAGGTCTCACGGATAAAAACACTAAGATTGAACGTATGTAGAAATGACTATTATAGAAAAACACATTGTCTCTAGAAGAAAATGGTAGATTGTATTCTTACGATTTCTGCGGATTACGATTAACATTATTCTAAACAATGAATTATTAACGCCCTATTTTATTTTCAGTATACTAACAGTTCGCATAGACGGAGACAGGAGATGTCGTGTGTCGTGTGTGTGACAGTGACAACAATAACTCTACCAGTACGGCATTGATTCTGTCATTGTTCGGGGTGTTGCCATCGCGTTAACGAGATATAATGGAGTCGTGATTTGGACAGCTTTGTGTAAAAACTAGACGCACGCATTTCTTTTGTATTCATGTTAATTTTCTCGTAGCCTTGGTGGGCATGTCATGCTTGATGGACATGCAAAACTGTAATGCCGACATAAAGAAATATTTCATAGTTAACCCCTTTTATTGTCACCTGCTGGAATTTTTTTTTATAATGAGGACGTTCAAGACCATATCGATGGCATGGACTGCTAAAGTGCAGCTTGTAAGATTTCACACGCCTTGGTGGACTTTATAGAGAACACATAATGTTTTCCTTCACAGTTGTAACGAGTGATGTTTATTCAATCTTTAGAAAAGTTTTATGGAAATACCAGTATAACTAAATAAAACGTCTCCACATTTATTGACAAGTACTTTTTGAACTTATATTAAGTACTTATATTAAGCCAAATCTGTACTGTGGTAATCAGACATTTGTAATGTTATTGATACAAACTGAAGACATTGATAACTGTAGATACTTTCACACCCATACTTGTAATGAATGGGATTGCATTAATGTCAGTGATACGATTCTGTAAAGAGTTGACAAAGAGGTCAGTAGGAGGCATTTTAGCTTGTTTTTCGCATTGTTTTTTTATAAGTTGGCAATACTGTATAAATCAAATGTAAAAAGGATTAAATGGCTTATTTCAGAAGCAGTGTGACAAGCTTGCGATTGGCTGAAATGCTTAAAAGCGGTCCGAGAAACTTACAAGAATTGGCCTTTGCTGGGTTTTATTTTTTCGTTCTTTTTTTTTTAGTAGCTGCCGTTACTTTTGTAATCTATCGGGTTCACTCGTAATTTAGAAGTAGATTTTGTACACGAAATTAGATTTGAAATTGCATACTTAGTGTTTTAGTATCTACTTATTCTTGGGTATAACTAATAGTTTTTTTTTTCTGTAGATAAAATAATGAAATTTGTTGATTGTATTTTTTTGTTTAATAGTTTTCACTGTACTTACCTTTTTTTAGTTACAACTGATCTTTAGTGGGTTGGGATTTGATGTTATAGCGTTTATACGATATTTTGTACCTACAGATAGTACCGACGAGTTACTTGTTTACTTGAAAGTTTCGTCAAATTAAATTCCGTCCTCGCGGAGCGCAATCCGGAAATTTTAGAGACGCATTAAAAAAAAATATTTGGTTTGTTTAAAATATTGCACTAACATGATCTGCAGAACAAACGCCTATTTAAATATATCACATAGTACATTTTATTAATTATTTTTACAATACATTCCGTAAATTATCGTTACGTTATAAACGCGGCGAATACAAGTGGCGCCCTCTACTTACTTTGATCAGTGATCACACATTGTATGTAAACACAGATATGTTTCACGCGTCATATCGGAGATCTTATCAATTCAATTACTACATGAAAACGCGTTTGGATAATTCGTTTTCTATTTTTAGTCGCGTGATAATTTTATCATAGTAGTGACGTACATCAGTGACGCCTACTCGTATTGTATTAGGCACACCATTGAGGAAATTTGGCGCGCATATTTCCCGCAAAAATGAAACGATTGTTTGATGGAAAAGAAACACGTGATTTTATTTTTTTACACGTAATGGGTTTTTGCCAGCATTTTGTAATTGCGTTTTAATTTATTTTTAACTCATATCCATACGCCAAATTTCATGGTGATCTGTTTAGAATTTCGGATTTTTGACAAGTTGTTGACTCCCGTCTTAGCAACGAGGTAATTTCAGACAAATTTCATAATCAGTCTGTTTGTCCTGTGTGAGATTTTCTTCCCGTAATCCCCATGCTGGGTATGTGGACTGGAGATGGGAAAACTTACTCATGTATTTTACTATACTAATAATATTAATGTGACCGCTTAAATCTGATCACACTGCGTGCTTGTTACATTGAGGGGCTAATGTTAAAAACTTTTTCGGCTTATCGGTGTCTATATATATTTTGACATCTATTACGTAAACAAGGTTTACAGACTTCAGGCTAAGGAGAGTACAGGTAAGCAGAACTATGTATAAAAGGGTCCATCAGAATAAATTATATAAGGGTGGCGCTACTGTCGCAAGAGAGTAAATTATGAAGAGTGCCTAAATTAATTACTGGATACTATTTCCATAGTATAAGCATTATGATATCTGGTCGGAGTTTGCGAGTATCGTCGGCATTGATATGCATAATTAAGATATAGGTACTTACATTTGATTCAATGAACTGAACTGAAATACACCTGTGATGATTCAAGCAACGTGAACGATTCAACGAATGTGAATGAAAAGATTCACTTTCGTCGAGAGCGTGATCGCTGTTTATGAACGAATATTAACGCGGATAATTTAGTGAGTGCAAAATATTGGATTTTTTTCTATTTTTTCATCTAAACGAAATATTGACATATACCGGCTGTCGGGAGAAAATTAAATTGTAAAATGTTCTTAGTCTATGAATATTTAGTACATTACAAATCTATACACACACTCCCACGCACGCATGCGCACGCAAGCATGCACGAAAGCACACGCACGCACACACGCACGCACACACGCGCACATGTTCGTTCGTAAGTACTACTGTGCAAAAATTGTATATATCTCGGTGTAACGACTTAGTTTTAAATTAGCTCCCAAGGCTACGTGCGCCGAATACAAAAATAATGTTATTGTAGAAAAATCTTATTGAGTACATGAAACAAGTTGACCTATTTTTTTGTGTTAGGTGAAAATGAAATAGTATCTACATTTTTAACGTTCAAAACATATCGTCGCTCCTTTTCATTAACCCAATTGTTCTACTGTTAGCCACGGATCATACTTTACTTTACTGACATACTTGACTGGGGGCAAGCGCAAAATTGCAATCTACATATATACCGTAAGATTTAATGATTTTCTCGACGAGTAGGTTTGCTAACAATATTGTTAACCCTTATCAATTCGCTTTCAATCATTCTATCAAACGTTCCTTAATACTCTCTTAGGCGTACTACGGGGTTAACTATGTATAATGAGAAATATATAAGAAAATTGAATCTTTTTTATTCAGTTCCACAATGAGATCTTGAGATTGGAATCGGTCTATCAAAATTAAATGGTGATTCACTTGCAGCGCGTCAATCTCGCAGTGCGGCGACACGCAGGAGGAGGGCCAGCTGAAGCAGTACCACGTGGAGCAGCGGTTCGCCGACCGCCGGTACAAGGTGACCAGTGCGCGCACCTACTTCTACCTGAACGAGGCCTCCTGCGAGAAGAACATGGAGGCCTTCCTCAAGAGCATAGACGCCGTTGCCGGTGAGTAGACGCTTTAAGGAAATATGGATATATTACAACAAAAATAATCGCGATAGTTCCATGATAGCGTACGGTATTTTTTTTTACGACGATTGTATATAGGTACCTAATATAAACAGGCCCGTCCACCTGAGTAACACAATTGAAGTAGAATGAACTTTCCCTTCGTAAAACAGCAACGAGATAGGAGATTATTGTCGGCAACCATATCTGTCTACTTCTCGGCATTACTAGGATATAACGTCTTTAAATAGCTTATTCTCACACTAGAAATGTTTGAACACGGTGTGCGTTGTACAAATTCTACCAATGAAAGACATTAAATTGGCTGCCAAAACGACCATTAAAAGTATCTTAAAACCGAGGCTATTTTTTTTGATAGAAGTAATTTGATCTAAGAATAGTTTCGAAATTCACACCCTATTAACTTAGTTGACTTGAATATATCTTGCAGCTTATAATTTATTTAATTTAATTGTATTTAATTTAATCTAAAGTATTAAATTTTATTCTGTTTTTAATATTATGTGAATATGGGTTTTTCTCGGATTAAAGAAAACTGTTATTATAACACAGTTAAAAATATATAAATAGAAACTTATAAATGAAGAATAATAGTGAGCAGTTTTATCAGTGTTTTTGTAAATCATTTTTTTCAGTAACATTTATTTATGTAAATTATAATTATAATATTTTTATTCGGTAAATTAGTATGTCCATGTTTTGTTTTCGTATTTTGGTAAACCATTTTTTTGGTTAAATTTATGCAATTTAAATTCACTAATACATTACGATTTACGCATATTATCATACATTATCCCGTTGTCATTACATCGCGGTAACTTTTTTTCGTATCAACTAAGTTGCACTGAATAATAATATGACATTTCTTAATATAAATTCTACATTACGGGTCTCATAAATTAGCAAATAATAACCTACTTCTATAAATATACAGACATTTGAGACATCGTCGCGGTTTCGTTACACTGAATTCCGTTATGTTGTACAATGTTATTAATTTATTTGTAATATAAAAATTTTGAACTTCTTAAAATATTATCTTTCTAAACAATTTTAAGGTGTAGATATCCTAAATAAATATATAGTCATTCATTAGCCTTTATGTACTTGTGCCTGATTGTGCTCGTGTGTGATGAGTGCGTACAGTGGCGACATCTGGCCGACGACCACACGACACGACACGCCACTCGTGCGCGACGCGTCGTACGACATCATTGTCTGTCCGTCACCGTCTACGGACACACGATACACATGTCTGCTAATTGCTTGCTCTCCCGTCACTTTAAATTTATCCAACACCTGTCACCACTAATTCAGGCCGTGTCTCTCACGCGTTGGTCAACTTGAGATTTTAACTGTATTGATTATATCTTTCAGATGATCTAACGCTTTTAAGACGTATGTAGTACGTAACATCACGGCTGTAATCCCCGTAGAGTTGGGCAGACGAAAGTGAGAACTTTAATAGTAGTAAACGCTTACCTAGTTATGTTCGCCCCACAAAATGGAACAGGGTGGTATGGCATTAGGGTCGCCACCTATTGCCATACACCGGACAAATTTTCACACACCGAGCCTCTACTAGAAAATATGAATTATAAAAACCTCTCGATCAGCATTCGCATTCGCAACCAATCAACCAGAGAGATAGTCGATATCCGATTATGTGTATAAATTTTATTATATTAGTATTATCTGTTATAAAAATTGCTTAATAAATGTATTTATACAATTACAGCAACACGCTTAAATTAATAATTTTATAGCCCACTTCGATTTTATTTTGAATATTTCGAAGAGCTCTTGCCTCTTTTGTAAAATTAAAAAACAAACTGTCTTTTTCACTACATACTACTCGTTAAATTAGGTTAATTGTTATTTTTTCTATAATTTCCTTTGCAACCATCGTTCCAGGAATCACCAAGAGCACAGGCCTGATGGCCGTCAAGTTGACGGCTCTCGGGCGGCCACAGCTGCTGGTGAGTGATTACACACACGCACACACACACACACACACATAGTATCGTATGGAGGCTTCAATTGTCAACGCATCTTTAATCTGACGAATGTGTTAAGTTGGGAGCTGTTAAAGTGCTTTGACATTAATATTGAATAATGTTCAAAATATTGAGTTAATCAATTTGGCAAGTGAAGTATCCGCATAGCACTGAGTACCTATATATACATAATACAATAATAACGGTTACATAACTCCTGTTATCCAACTGCCATGTGTCATCAATAAGATCTTATGTCCTACTATCAAAATGGGAGTGAACCGATTGCCAAACATCGGGCACAGATTCAGAGTTTAAGACATTACTAGAAATTACATCCAATAATCCCACTGTAGGTAACCAACCTAAGAATCAAACCAAGGATTTCTCGATCATTCCACACTAGTATGTCTTAAAAACTCACATTGAACCGTCATAAAACTTCATCATTAGTGCCAAAATATATCTAATCTATACTAATATATAAAGCTGAAGAGTTTGTTTGTTTGTTTGTTTGTTTGTTTGTTTGTTTG
>DWEI01001129.1:0-17789 GCA_018245875.1 Mysoria ambigua | reverse complement strand
GGCACATATCCAGACTCCGAACCATTACCAGAATTCTAATTAGATTTTCTAGTAGAAAATTTTCTAATTAGAAAATTCGACCCGGTTCGACCGATTCGATTCGCATTCGACCCGGGAATCTAACCCGGGACCTCCCGATCGACAGTCGCACTTGTAACCAGCACGACCAACGAGGCAGTAACACGACCAACGGGAGATTAACAATGAAATTTTGAAATTATTCACTTTTAAAATAAGGGATGAAAACAATTCGTAGAGAATCGATTGGTGTCATAAATAACGAATCATGAAATAAATTACCTGAAAATTTACAAGCTCCGTAATATATGTATAAGCGAGCATGAGGTAATGTTTCGTAAAATTACGATTACGTACCTAACGTGGCACTCGGAGTTCGACTTGATACACCTAAATGACATTTTGACGTAGGGAACATTGTTCTATGTCACGGTGTTACGGGTCGGTGGCTCCGAACGTAGGCACGCGCCACCCACCCCTTGCCTCACCTTGCCCCTTCACGCGTAAACAATTATCATGGAATTTTAATCATGACAGCAAACAGAATCCATTTAACGTCGCGGAGAAATGTCTGGCGGTGTCTGAAATCCGCGCGACGTCGTCTCTAAGTGATGTATAATTTATTCCACATCCAGAAAATACCGACGAACCGATCGAGTTCCCAAAGACACTCCCTAATCCTTTGATGGATTCCATTCAGCAGAGAACGGAGTCAATACCAGAAGACCGCGTGGAAGAAATAAAACAAAAACTTATCTTTTAGCGACTTACGATCAGCGGCGTAATGATCTCTCGAACACTCCACCTGTTCTACTTTCTATGATACTTATACCACTACGACAGACACGAATCATGTTACTTAGTAAACTAAACGTTGTAGATGCTCAGATTACGGACAAAAAAAACCGTACCCAAGCATTATACACGTTAGTAAATGTCACGATTGTCACTAGACGTTATTGGAGATTCTTTCAATTTCAGCATCTATTTAACATAACGCAAAAAAATTATGAGAGGGAGTAGTCAAAGTAATGAAAAAATTACGCGTGAACTAGTCCACGGAAGCCACCTATGCTCTCGTGGTTATCATTCAGCCAATCACAACACATCCCGAGGAGTCAACGACCCGGCAAGCCAATCGCGGCGTGCGCGATCTGCTCTAGTACTCGTCAACCGAAACAAATCGACGCTATTCTCCTCTTTTTTTCTAGTCACGGATTCTGTCGCTTTGGTCATCACACGAGGCAAAAGCGATTGCGTTTTTACGTCGATACCAGCGTCGAATTCAATCAGTTTACCGTGCATCTCAACTCGTGTGTTCAGCTGCGCTTTTCGAACTATCCAATGCCTATATATTATCCGTCGCGAAGCTAACGGAACATTTTAAAAATGTTTTTGTCGCAAACGTCCAACGAAATTCATAAAAGACATTAAAGGCTACAGCAAAAACTTTCATAATCAACGCTTTAATGAAATCCATGTATTCAAACTTCTTCACTCATTTTAACGAGTTTAAAGGGGAGACGAACATTTCTCAAAAGCAGCAGGTCTAGCACATTTAAAATGGAACGTGGAATTCCGCGTCGGAACGGTAAATCACATTTTTTAAGTGCACTAGAAATTAGATGTGAGGTTATGCAACAACGCACCACAGTTAGCGAGAATGTATTTCAGTTAGCGCTTAAAGCCGACGGCGCGCCGCGGCGGTGGGCTGTCGCACGTTCCGCCTCGGGTCCAGCGAGCGGAGCGCGTGTGCACCGAGCATCACGGGCCGTCTATCCATAATTAACCCGGCGGTGTCGCACGCTAGATAATAATTATATATTTCGCTAACTATAAATAACGATGGATTAACAATGCTAGGACCGTGGATTGGTAAGATGGATACGGTGGACGGCGGCCAAAAGTCAGTCGAGCGAGTAATGCGCACCGGCCCACCACGGGATTAACAATTGGTGAGCAGATTGTTTGCGGGAATACATTTCCGACAAATGAATTTATTATACGAAAACGCAATGTAAAATCTGCCACCAGTGAAGTGCGCGATGCGACCATATTTCTGCCTTAGGCATTTTAGCTCCACGCTAATTGCTAACAACAAACATATATATTGCACAAACGGCGTGAAACTGATTCGTGGCTGCGGTAGTTCATCACGTCCCGCGCGCGCTATCGACGACGCTTCAAACGGCATAAACCCGATTCATCTTTTATTCCATTCTTTTACACCTTCTAATTCCAAAGCTTTGAAATCGTCGCATTGACACTAAATTACACGGTTTTAAAACCGCACACTTATTTTGCTGACACATGATATTGACGAATCTGTTTATTTAGATTATAAATTCAAACATCAGATTTTCTATTGCATTAAACTGAAAAGATTTTTTTATAATAAAATTTTATAACATCCACCACAAATTATAATGTACTGTGACCGCGATCAAACGATGTGAGCGTAAAAAATTGGAGAAGATGCGTACAGCGAACGCTAACGGAAAATTTGGGGACCCGCGTTCTAGCTCGAGAGACGTTGCCGAACAATCCGACCGCTACGCAAACATACGCCGTCATCAAAGACAGACGCTGTGTTATGAAAACAAGCAACCGAGAACAAACACAAACAAACACGCGAGACAATTGATGAGAACTGCGGGGGGAGCGCAGGAGGGCGCGGTCGGCCGCGATGCTGTTTGTAACTTGCTATGTTACTTGCTAACTAAAAATTCTTTATTGCAAAACTAAGAATGAAGAAGAGGTACGCCAGGTCTAGAAAAATAGATATCTACTTGCAACTACGCAATTTATTTATATTACAAATTTCTCTAAAAATGTATCGGATGGAATGTGTTTATATGTACCAACTCTGAGCCGTCAGCTCACTACAAAAACAACGAAAAATATAGGCTCTGAAGGAAAAGAAAGATGGAAAACAAAGACAAAATATAAGAAAAAAGAAATGCAATTATAATTATTGAAAAACAGGTAAATCTAAATAATTCATACAAAGAGCGATTGAAAGTAGGTAATAGGAAACGTATGGAAGTGATAGTGACAAGGAAATAATTCAAATACATAACGAAATGAGGTAACGAAGTTTCCATCAGTATTATAACAGTTTATTACCGAACCAACGCAACTAATGTACAGTATGTCTATCTCATAAGGCTGAATAAAAATCAACTCATTCGCTGCTTACACGGAGGGTGTTTATGGAGGAGATGAAAACTATTTATTAAATGAATGAGTCACGATTAGTTTCAATATTCATTTTGATTTTATTTCTAAACATTTTACTACCATTCCATAGCCAGATTGAAGCGTTCACATCAGTTGAAGCAAAGATGATTTATGAAGACATTCTTCAAGAAACTCTCTCTAAGAAAAGGTTATATACGGCCTTAAATAGAAAAACTGTTTAGTTCGTACAAAATAAAATACTGGCTAATGGTACTATGATATGAGAAATATTGAAGCAGCAACGGTACGGGAGAGACATGGAACAGGAACAACAGGAGCGCTAGTCACGCCAACAATGTGCGGCTGGACGGCTCACTTATCGGAAGAGGATGTACGTACTCGTACTCGTAGGTACGGACAAGTGCGCGATGCGAAATCGAGCTGTTTAGCTTAAAAGCGATAACGATAAATCGCACCGGTTCAACTGAGCAATTACTGTCGCTTGCTTTATTTGCCGTTCCTTGGTGGTGCAATTACTATCTGTTCGTGTACCAACGTAACTATCTGTATCAAACGCGCGTACGACAACAACGCTCATTCGCTTTTATTACAAGCATTAATATAAATTTCGTGTGTGGGGTGAACTAGTGTAAATTGGATAATCTTATCTAACTTAAAGTCTACATTTAATCATATTAACGTCATAAATAAATTACCTGACCTTAATATACTATTCGTTAGTGAGAAATTAGTTTCTACTTATTTTTTTATGTATAAGATTAATTATACATACATATCGTACTGCCGAATCCCTCACTGGGTAGGCAGACATCGACTGCCAAACATCTCTGTTCTTCCATATCTGCCGCGCTTCCATCTTAATTATCTTAACTTGACTTCTGACTCCCTATTGACCCCTATCAACCAGGGTCTCGCCTATCTGATAAAGATAGGTGAGTCGCGGCAAATTAACGAATAATCTTCTCCTAAAAAAGTTTCTTACTAAACGAATTCCACCGCACAACATCTGTAGTACATTACCTGAAACAAAAATGAAATACACAATGAGACGACAACATCAAATTAAATGACGTTAAGTTGAAAAAAAAAATTAAACCAGCTCTGAAACTCAGGCTACAAAGGCGAGCGGGACAGTTTATGAGTTTAAAAATGTAAATGAAGAGAGACTGCCGGATAGTTTGTACCGTGTGATGTGATATGTGAAAAATTCCACGGATGAGCACATGCCGCGGCCGCCGCCGTCACTGGCCGTGCCTATTTTTAAAATACAACACGTGGAAATCGCTCCCGCGAAATGGTCAAGGGAGCGGGTGGCCCAGTGTAAGTAAACTAATTTGCGGCGGCCATTTCGCAATATGGCGGGCATTATAACGTCTCTTTATCGAGTCCATTTGGCCGTTGCTACTCTTTTTAATATCGTGCTTTAATTTTATGCGCCTGTATCTCTGGGGTTATAGCTTAATTGGGGTTTTTCGTACTCAAGCCTGCGTTTTTATTATTCATTGCCAACGTAACGAATGTAATTCTTCCGTTTTTTCACTGCTACATTTGCTAAACGAGAATCTCTTGGGCAATTGTTGAGTTTGTTTTTTGTAACAATTTTCATGTTTGCTCATAAGTATGCGTAACCTTAAAGGTAGATTGAAATTATTTTAGCAGTTAAATGGAAATAAAATTGATATCAAAATATGAGATAAGTAGATATATGTCAATAATTTTTCCTGGGTCCTGAGAGGTCCTGGATTCATATCCTAGACCTAGTATTGACTCGGAGTTTGGATATGTGTCCGATGCATGGCAATAGGCTCACCATTGCCGGCTCACCATCACCACAGTCCGGGATGGGAGTGTACTAAACTTTTAAGGGATTAAAAACTTGATGTTACGATTATTTTAGAAATAAAAATTTATTGTGTTTATTTCTAAATCATTTTTATAATTAAATATAATATTATACTTAAATATCAACCTGAAATTTATACTTAAATATGATATTATATTGAAATATTATACATACTTCAATATGATACTGAAATATTAATGTAATAAAGAAACAATCAAATATAATTTTAACATTAAAACATATAGGAATACACGTCAAATGTGTTTTAAATGTTTCATAAGCAGTTGCTATGCCAACATTCTATGAAGTACGCTTGGAGCTAATATTTATTTCATTGATATTATAAAAACCGAGAGATTATGTTCTTATAATGACATTTATGTAATGTGCATTGTTAATAATGTAATTCTGTCTGCATAACAACTAAGGTCGCGTAGTGGGCAGCGCAGTAGGCGAGGCTGTACATTGTTGAGACTATCTCAATGCTTGGCACGTTATTACTTGACATGTATATCATAGATTTCATATCAGGTAAGAAAATTGCAAATAAACATTACACGGTACATTTATGTCATTAAATTGTAAATAATGCAAAATTTTAAAAAGTTACCTCACGCGATAACCGGAACAACAAGTTTTATCAACGAATTAGCATAAATGGTGACGACACCTGCGTTCAAACGATAACCGCATTGTTACAAAACACAAGCACAAAGTTTGAATTATAACAAAAAAAAATGGCAGCATTTCGCTATTTATACATGACAATGTTTTCATTAAACCAGCCTCACGGACGAGCGAGCCTCAAGCCCGTCGAGATTAATGAACTCGCAAACGAAATGGTGTAACGCTGAGTGAATCCCGATTGAAGGTGATTTTCACTGCCCCCGAACGGTGGCGGCGTAATAAAAACGTCTGATTGTCGCAGCCGGCTCGATTGTTCGCCGTCAACACGCACGATCGCCACTCGCGCCGACACTGTTTGCGCGCTCAATTTGCGTTGAATATTTGAACGCGTCTAATTAAATAACCATTCATTAAAATCAATGCGATAGTTTGCACAGAATCGTATTCAATTTATTTGTATCGGCCGTCACGCGTTGCGGCGTCATATACGGGCACACACAACGATCAGAATCCGCGTTACGCTGTTCTGTGAAAACTAATTACAGAGGCTCGATAGAAAGCAAACGACTTACGAACAAATAACAGTAATATAAAAAAAAAACCCGGCAATTCGTAACGGCCCCAGTTGTTACTGGACTACTTAAGACGTGCAAAGTCAGCTTTCAAATTAATTTCCCAATCAAATAAGCGAAACGTTTATCACGCTTTATAACAGAAAAAAAAATTAAGCCTATTAATCACAATATTGGACAGCTATCGGCGGAGGGTCCGGGCCGAGGGAAAGAAATACCGTTCACCGAATACTGAGAACAAAGAGTGTTTCATTCTCGGATTTCCGCGCGAATATTACATTTTTCAAATTGTAACGGCGCATTGATATTAAATGACAATTTCAATTTAACAAAATTATAAATGTATATTATGTACTTTTATAGGGTGTTGTCTATTGTAGAAATATAAAAAATGTGACATTTCAAACTTTAACAATGCATTATTGACTATTCTTTAACAATGCATAAACTTACTTGAAAAATAAACTTTAACATATGGACTTGCGTAAGCTTATATATTTAAACTATGTGGTATAAAATGAGCGTATAAATATTTAAGTACTTCTAGAGCAAAATTTTCCTATTGTCTTTTCCTTTATATTTTGTTAGTGTACAGTAATAAGAGTACGCTTTGATCAATTTTCAATCGTCTCTGTTGGCGCGGCCGCGACCCTAACGTGTGCGAACATTGCGACCGGAATGCGCGGGAATCGTCGTCGCTCTGCGTGTTGTTAACATTTCATTTACTTTTGACAGGTTAATTAAATTCCGTTCGAAATTTCTACAATTTATTTTGAGACAAAATCATCGTAAGGTAGCGTTTAATTTTACATGTTAAATGTTATTGTTTTACATGATAAACGTTACATTATGCGATTTTTTTATCTCTCAACAAGTGCAAAATAAATGAACTGAGAATCTTCATAAAGTTATTTATTCGCTAGCTTTGGGCACATAAAATATTATTTTTTTATTCTCTTTAAATATATCTATACATATATGTAGTTTTCAAAGGCACCAGTTACGTCTGTATCTAGTTTATTGTCTTGCAGAAGAAACAACTTTATTGCCACACATTCAGTGGAAGTTTGATCGTACGTCTGGCTCGCTACGTTTTAATAAACAATGCAACAGTCGTTCTGCAAACTGCAGTTGTAAAAAATAATACAGATTCAACTGTCAGAGCTGTGTATTCGTGATACCAGCCGGCATTTCACCCATTTTATTCGTGTTCGTATACGATTAAGGGTACCTCGTGATCTAGTTTATATGATCATTCATTACGCCGTAGCAAAACATCACTCCCATATCTCGAAGAGGTAGGTAGTAGAGCGCAGTATTTTTACGTTTCACCATTTGTTATCCAGCCGATGGTAGAGTCGGTACACTTATCCCCATGCACCTGGCCCATTTTTTTCGTACGACTATCAAAAAATTAATACTTGAAAGGAGTATATGAAAACTGTGATCAACTAGATCTGCGAAAAGAGTTTTCTATCGACAAACCTTTGCATTCGAAGCTAACAAAGATATCTGTCCTTACATTCCAAAATTAATTATCTATAATCTGCATATATACTAAAAGAACAAACGCACAAAATGTTAATATTTAAATAATAAACATACATACAAAGCAGCAAAAGACCTAACAAAAGATGCGAAGATAACTACTAGCCCTCACTAGTTGTAGAGGCCTCAGAGGAACAAGATATATATGTACAAACATGTAAGCTTATTTATGAAACGTATAACACAACTGGTGAAACGTGGGATTACTAGACAGACACCTATACCTACCTCTATTAGAATACTTGCGTGATATTATGTTACATATCACTGTACCCGTGTGTGTGTGTGTGTGTGTGGGTGTGTGTATAGAATGAACGGTTACAAATCGCGTCTATCGCACGCCAAGTGAAAGTGCAACGGCGCGGCGCGGCGCGGCGCGCGCGGCCCCACTGACCGACCGGCCGCTGCGCGCCGCGCGCCACCTGTCGAGTGGCGCGTCGCGACGCCTCCGCGGTGCGGTGTCACTTCTATCTCGTTCGCAGGTCTCTTACGTGTGTTACAGTGACACAATACAATATTATGTAGTTACATACATATATCTACGTACATATTAATGTATCATCGATGACAATTTATATATTGTAATTTATTTATTTACACAGTTATTACGGGTTACTAAAATTACACTAATGAACTAATAATTTTCATTTACCAAAAAAATATGATCACGTTGCGTAGTTCGTTTTTATGTCGATGTTTAATTTATTCAAAAGCAAAATATATATTTCTACGTATTAAATGAAAAACCTATGGTGCACTCTTCAATACGATGGTACAAAATGTGACAAGACAAATATGGTCTAGAACTCTAAACAAGTATAACAAGCTATGCGTTAATATTCGTTAACATGTTTCGCACATTGTTCCCGATCTTGATATTGCGTGTACTCAAAGGGCGATAAATTGTTACCTCGTCGGGTAGTGCTTGTTACGTGCGCACCGGTTTTGTTATCTCCGGTAACACTTACATAGGGTGCCACGCGCGACAACAGTACGAAATACTTCCTAACACTTCTATTATCACATGTACAGTGTTTATCAGTTAAGGTTATTGACATTTAAGAAAAGAAGAGTACGTTCCTTAGAGCTTACTGTTCTTTATACAAATATTCTACACAATACACAAAATATAGGTCGGTATGCTATGACGCGTAGATACTAGCGGAAAGGCATTCGGTTATAGAGTTCGTGTTTGCGCGTGAGCACGCTACGTGTAATTGGTGTTTGAGCAATATTATGTGACGCTCCAGAACTCTACATTGAGTGCGCTAATACATACTTTAGCTGTAATAAATAGTGACAAATTTTAGGTTGATTAAGTAAGTTAAGCCAACACGCATAAATGTTAACATCTTTCTTGGCAGTATTATAATCGTTCGCTGTCACGGTGAAGAAAATAGTTGCGAGTAAACCTGCACACATTAGAGTTCCCGGAAAAGGGTTAACTAAAGGGTTAGCTTATGAGGTTTGCCAAACTGCACTTGGCCAGCGTGACTGACTGCGGTCTTGACGGTACTCAATCAAGAGAAAATATGCATGGTCATTAAAACATCCGTGATAATTATAAATTCAAATAAATAACATATACACGACAAGTACAGATGCGGAAAATTATACAGGTTCGTTTCTACCTGTAACGGAGAGCTTAATAAACATTCTGTGCCGGGAGCGCGAGGTAGAGCAACGCATTCGAAACTGACTGTCGTGATTATCGGCTGCAACTCTCTCCGAGCGCGCGGCGTGCAAATTAACGCTGTTCGTGGCATATCACATCGCATACCTCATGTAGCGGCACGCACACCGACGCGTTCGCAACGCGGCTGCAGACTGTACGTACAAGACGCAGAAATCAACTCAGCCCTTGAGCGGAATCCGCCTCCCCTTCCGCCACCTAACTCTACCTATCAATGCTCACCGCTCTCCCCGCACATCGCTACTATGTCATCACAGCGAGGTGCCCAGTTAAATCCTCCGACTAGCCAGCGTACGATTTCGCGTATTCACCAACAGGACGCATAGCTAATGACTAATTTACAATTGTACTAATTTAATTCTCCTCATACGCGTAGTTAACACGCATCTCAGGCTAAAAAATAACTTTCTCATATTTTTTGTGAGTATTTGAAAATTATACGTAACAAAAAACAACTTCTCATCTGTGATCCCCGAAAAAGTTGACAGGTACATGCAGTACATTGACAAGTTTCACCAATCAATCTATTACATATTAAAACACTATTAAGAATATAAGTTTACAAAAATCTAATAGAGCCCGACCCGGAATATGAACCCAGGACCACCCGAACGGCACTTGCGCTCGCAACGAACACGATCAACGAGACAATACAATACTAATATAAAAATTTCTATGATGTAGAGCGTCCACCACGTAGCGGAATGGTCTCGATGTACGAACGACGTAATAACAGTCGCAGGCGCGGCGCGTGCATCCGCACCGGTGTAAACTTGTACACCTTGAAACGTAACTAAGCGCGGCAGGCCTTAACGGACTGGGCGGGTCGACTTTAACTATTTATATTTAAACAACGGAACTTGAATTATACGTACGCTTGGGTGCACATATGTGTACACAATGTATTCGTTAACCGTTCATCAGCATTTATACATCGATTGCTGAACTAGACCAGACCTTCCTACTAGGCGTCGAGTCACCCCATTCTAGACAATCCAAATTACATAATATATGTATATTTTATAATATTCAAATCAGGTGTTTTTTTAAAAGTAATTCTTCAATAATTACCTTACATTAGGCGAAGAACTGACGAACATATCTTAAAATATGAAACTAGTTACCAATTGTAGTAGTTCTAGTAGAATAATCTTAGAGTGGGAGAGAGAATCTGCTACAGAATACAAAACTTTTATACAATCGACACGTACAAGTAACATAAAGCTCATAACGTAGACATTAACAATACAATTTAGCCACTGCCAACGACACTACAACAGCAGCGCGCAGAAGCGCAGTGTGTAAACGGCCTAAGTCCATGCACAGATACGATTATCATCCAGCGCTCTGATTACCGGGAAACGCCCGCAGCGGTTATCATTAAAGTCGAGTTTCTACTCAACTGCTGTTGTTCTTGTTAGCGATGTACCGCCGTGGCTTCGCTTCGCCGAAATTTCAAACAAACTAGGTAATAAAATAACGCTTAAACTTGTACCAAAAGCACCTGCTTACGTAATATTATTCCGTCATATTTTAATATTATCGTGTTCGAAACGAATTACTGTAATTAGACTTTAATCAGTCACATTGTATAATGATAATCAAGGTTTTGAATGGTTTTATTTACATTAATTATTACCTAAGATTTCAATATCTCTCTGCAGATATGGATTTTTTTCAACGTGCACCCACTTAATGTTCTATATTTTGGTCTCAAAAAGTTCCCTGAGGGACTCCTTTTGACGGTATAACAACTATTTTCAAAAAGTTCACACGCACACTCATATAAGCCCTTGGTGTACGAGTGCACCTGAAACGGGCAGACGTTAACGCGTAAATGATCATTACGTATCGCTGATAGTGCTAGACAGACACGGCGCGGCTGCGGGTCCTAAACATCGGCGCGGCCGGCGCTCGGCGCGCTGTCGTTACGCTTATTAAAAGCTAGAGCGCTGTGTCGCCAACACAGTCGCCATTGTACCACGCGACGGCCGCGCTCAGCTCACCGAACAACTAACATTTGATATCTCCGCGCGAGGGCGGCAGTCCTCAGTTGCTGAGGGGGCCCGGCTGTTGGCAGGTGACTGCGCACATGCCCCCTGTAAATGCCAACGACCCCCCGGGTCATAAAGCATACACCTTTTATCGATAGTGTAACACAAGATGGTTAGTTATCACCCTCTGTTGTGTTGTTATACAAAACGCCGAACTATCCCTGTTTTTCAATCAGATTAAAAATGGGGTCTTAAATGTACGAGAACGAAATGGTAGTATATTATTTGAAGTAAAATATATACTAAATAATTGACAAACTTTTATGTAGTACCTATATATCGCAAGACATTTATATTACACGTCAACTAATAACAATGGCTACTGAAATATTTTCCGGTGCTTACGTTTCCACTGAAACTCCACTTTAGTTCCGGAATCTTCCTAAGTACACGCATATATGAATATTATATTCTTATAGATTATGAATACAGATTATTTTTATTATCATATCATCACACCGGGTTACTCACAGAATAGGCAGAACGACCTGTGGCAAACATTTCTATAGTTACCGACCTGATATACTGATATACTTCTCATTGACTCAATTCAATACCGGCATCCACATATAGTAATGGCGAAACAATGTTTAAAGGGCTCATAGCACTTCATTTACATGGGACACATTCCGATCTGATAGTTCATCTCGTCAATTCGCCGTTCACTCGTCACTGACGGTAAAAACTTTTTTAAATCTATTATTATATGTAACAATAAAAACACGTAAAATGAATACAGAAGTCGTACTTCATGACCGAAGACGAACTCTACAATACATACATACGTACAATTTTACATACTCATTACTCAGTTTGCATTATCCACTCTATTGTTATTCAATTGTATGACTGTAATGTTATATTTAAAGAAACTAATTCAAATTATACTTAACTACAACATTGAAAACACGACCAACAGGAGTATGACAATACTTGAACATTTCATACACTGTCTCTCAAACCATCAACACAATCTATTAAGAATGGCAAGAGTAAGAATTGCATTATACGAGTACACTAGGTAGAGAGTCGAGTGTCGGCTACAAGACAGGGCGACGCAACACTTACGTCATACTTGGTTCCATTACCGTCACCGAGTTGACGTCTCTATGCATGCAGAGGATTTAACCCGAGTGTCAAGTTCAAGATTTGACTTGAACCTTCAATATTCAATGGATATTCATAAGCAACGAACATGTACGAGCAACACAATGACGCGTTCTTCGCAAGTTAGGATTTGCGTCTTCCATGTATGAATTTGGATACCAAAGTATAATAAAATTTACGAGATTTACTTGATTATTAATTAGTGCAGTGATTAGTGAAACAAAAAGCTGATTCGGAGGTCGTGGGCCTCCAATGCCACAAACATTTACGAGACAAATATTTCCTGGAAGAGGACAAGTAATTGATCTGTGCCAGAGAGATAAGAGAGTATTTATAAAATTATATAGATATTTTATGTACATCAGAATGTAATTTATTTGCCGCCGGGATATCATAATCGTCAAATGCCAGCCGTATCGGTCGAGATAGATGTATCTCAATTCAATATCTTATTATCAAAACTAATCTATTATAATATTAAAATAATTCGTATACTGTGTCGTTCCTGACGCATACACCTGTCCTGACATTTTTACAGGAGTGTCAGCGCAGTAAAAGTAAACTATAAACACGTACCTGACATTTCCGCGGCCCATCTATCTATAGAACGAAAACACGGGACGCACAAAGCTTACGCTCGTTCGACATTAAAGCGCCGTTATTTCATACCTATGTTACACTTTTATATGAAAGATCATTACAAACATTTGTACGATTAATTACTGCAAAAACACAAAACTGGCGAGAAACAAGCGGAGTTATGATTAAAAAATATAATAGCATGGAATTGAAAAATAAAAAAAAAATCGCTGCTGAAATTTCGCGCATTTCACGCCAGCCGGATGCCCGTGGCCATTAATTAATAACTCAGTTAAGCCCCTACTAAAGCTTAACACATCAGGCTCGGTCTGCAACTTCCGGTCAAATCCCGCGCCTCAACCCGCAAGCACTTCCGGTCACCAAACTCCACCGGAGTTGCCGGTTGCCAAACACTCGTTTAGTTAAAGCCTCGAATAATACAATGTTATGGTTAATGTGATAAACAATGTTGCCAAAAAATTACAACCGGCTTTATCCGGCAACCACAGCGCGAATGTATTTTGTACCCACCCGCATTTTATAATTTAAAACGTGACGTAAACGTAAACGTAAAACAAATTTTTAATTTCTACACGTACCTACCTAACAATTTTATTAACGTTCAAATGATTATTTTACTCGATTACAAATTAAACCAGAAATTTATCTACATTAAAGCTATTGTAACGAGTCATCGATCTAAAAATCGGTATAATGTATTTTTATGTAGTTCACGAGTATGAGTCTCATTGAAATGTGTAGTCACGATTTCAATTTATGAAAATAATTTTCAATCAGCAAATATTATTATGTAACAAACTTTACGATCGGCCAGTGGCCCCTTCGCGAGAACACAACGCTACTCCACTAATTTAAAGTATAATCGCCATTTCAAAGGGCACGGATTCGATTCCTAAACTATATGCATTTTCATATCAAATGCCACTCGCTGTAACTACGAATGGAGACCGAGTTCGGAAACCTGCACACATTACAGTGATCCATAATATTCCCTACAGTAAGTAAAATTTGCGAGCGTGGCTGACAATCCCACGATCATTCTCTTTCTGGGACACCAATGTCTTACAATGAAACGATTAAAAGTGTTTTCCAACAGTGTTCTTGTTCGGGCTGCCGCACGCGTTTGATTGCCTCAGGTAGGAGGCAGCGCGAGGTCCGGCCTACGGTGTAGCGCGCTCGCCTAGCAAGTGCCCGTTCGCGCTCGTCTCAAACAACGATATCACGAGCTGTCATAAATATTTATGCAAGCGGTCGATTAGTACGTAACTGTAAATGGTGCAATTTATGTTTTTATACATTTACCGTCACCATTCCGTTTGTGCATACGGTGTTTTATTAGATTAGACAATTGTTAATATTGCATTATACAGTTTCAAAAGAGCTGTATTAAAATGTTCCTCAATAACTTTATGGATGTATACAAATAATGATACATGAAGTTGCATCATTTATTCTTCTTCAGTCACACACAGTTCTCTTACTGGCCAGGTGATCCAGTAGTTAGTAACCCTGGTTTCTGAGCCGGTGATTATACACGTGCAATAAACACGAGTTTTCGTTATATTTTTTACAATTAGTGCAAAATATACGTATAATGTGTCTGTCCCAAGATATTTATTTACTAATTTATGTACAAATGCGCGATAGCGTGCGTGTGTTTGTGTGTGTGATGTAAATCGTCGTATTTGTTTCGGCTATTACCGACCAGGAAATTAATATTGCACACGATTGTATACAAATTAGGTTATCCTTAGACGGCAACCGTGGAGTGGTTACGTAACCCTAATATTTTATTGTTGCTGTGTTATTAGACTAAACAGGTAATTGATTCAATAAAACGTAACGATTGCAATATTTCACACGCCATTTCAATTTTCTAATTAATGTCAAGGCAGATTGTTTCCGTCGGCGGTACGACGTTGAGTGATTCATTTCTTAAATGGATTTATTACGCTTAAAAATACTGACACTGTAATAATAATTCTTAAGTTTGATATTTTTTTTATATTTGTACATATAAAGTAAGTTGTGCATATAAAGTAAGTTAAGAAGTAAGAAAGAGATCGAAGTTAAAAATTACATAGTTTGGATATTATCCACTCCATAAATTATGTGCCCAGACGCAGAGGAATCGGTAGTAATTTTCTGTCATGTCTTGTCAATATTGTTGATTTTTACAAATTATATTAATCCATGTCATGTTCATGGGTCGTCGGTCATATTGACCAGCGCTAGACCGCTCCCGGCCACCAGTGTTACGTCTCATAACAAACACATCTAATTTTTATAATATGGATCGTATCAGTAATATTTAACGGGTGTCAAGGTTTATAAGCTCCATCTTCAGATCCTAAGTGACCTTCATCTGCCCATAATGCACCACAAACAACGCTTTGACAATCGGCTGATTATCGTACAGTGCGATTCATATACGCACGGCTAAGAAATCTGGTCACGGACTGCCAACAGCCTAGATTAATTAAATAAAATGTTACCTTGAATGAACAAAACAAATGAAATACTTAATTCGAATTTACACTTTATGACATTGCATGAAAAAACAACCGGCGTAAAACTAAAAACACCATTATCATCCAGCATTTTAAATTACATAAAAATGAAAACATTCACGCGTTGAAAATGAAAATTATAACGTAAGGCAAAGGAAAACTCAATGTTATATATTGTGTTATGTCGCTTATAGCGTAATCCAGTTTAACTAAGATGACAAATTCTATTTACACAAACGGCGCCCGGAGCCGCGCCGGCCGCCGCGCGAATACGCGGGAAACGACAGTCGAGAGCGCGCGAAACTGGAACGAGGGAAAATGCGAGTACAGCCAACTAACTCGAAAGCCATTTTTTTAAAACGCATGACACGAACGGACGAAAAGTCAAATAAGACCACAGTATATCAAGCCAATGCGATGCATATCTGTGTATCTGCCCCCGAAAAAAACGCTATACGCGAGGGAAAAAGGCATTATGCCGACGTTAGAGACAAAACATATAACGTCCAGGTGGGAGCGAAAGGGACGGGAGAGTGGTGACATGCACCTGCGAGCCCTCACCTGGCGCAGGCCTCGTCCATATTTGATTAGGTTCTGTCGGGGTCGCCTGTTGTAACTACGACTGCGGGTGAATTTCGCTTTCTATAATCTCACTGTGATCCCAGACACTTAAAAGGACCAAGGTAACGAGGCTCTGCGGTTATTTCTGTGCTAATAGACACCAATTTGTCTATGTTCCTAACACATAACAACGGTACACATTGTCAGGTCCAATGGTCTAGTGATAGAAGTGTCTAACCGCTGTTCAGCTTTGTCTATCTTTGCATGTACGAATGACTTCAATATGCATAATTTCATGCCTGTAATCCCTGAAGTGTAGTCACTCCCAAGTAATCATCAGTTTTGCTTAAGGCCCACCATATAATGTGGTTGCTCATATTGCCATGCGCCGCATAAATTCAAATTTGCAGCTACTACTAGAAATTGTCATTAGAACGTCTAATTTAGAAAATGTTGAACTCAGGACCTGCTGATCAACAGTAGCCCTCGCAACCACACAGCTAACCAATAATTTGAATATTTTAACGACAATATAATAACAAAAACTACTTACCAACATGAATATTATTGTTTTACTTTTTTACCTGCCTAACCTTAAAAATTGTGAAATTTAATAATTATTAACTTGAATACAACTCAATTTAATGATAATTCCAGATATGTGTGTAATGAAAAAATATATATAGACGAAAAAATTATAAAGAGTCTCATGCCCACATACAATTAGTGGGGACCTAGAGTGACCTCACCCACATAGCTGCGGCGACCTCCTCCCGTGACGAAATCGAATAAATTATACAAATTGATCCCATTAGCTATAAGAGTTCGCGTTATTAGATTATACACGTCGCGTTGTATCGGCGAGCTGCCGTCTTACATCCAAATGACTTTTCTGATTTTGTAATAATACGAGTGAGAAAGAAATGATGTCTAGTATTATTAACATTTGAAGCAATGCAAATTTATGCAAAAAAATACGAATAGTTTGGTATTTTAACGAGCAATAGTCGAATAAAAATAATAATTTTTATTAAGATTTAATATTATTATGCATTACTGGAACAGGAATCAGGTGTTCAATTCAAATCCAGGATATTTTTCTATGTTGAATAGTAACATTACTGTAAATTTTCGTCTTAGTACAAAAAATATCTACGTAAATATTATATTTATCAGAACATATATAGCTTATCCGTCTACTGGTGATTCAGAAAGCTGTGCATGAGGTGGCTAAAGATATTTAATATTATTAATGAATAATATTTACCTCGTGTCAATTTCAAGCAAGAACAAATTGAAATCATTTCAATATTAACACACAAGTTTATTTTTCGATTAAACTTTAATTGTCTATTGTTATTGTCAGTTTCCTAGTTCAGTAATTACTTGGAACGAATGTTAAAATGCAATACAGGTGTAATTACATATTTATAACTGCAGTTATCAGTGCAGTAC
>DWEI01001128.1:0-17793 GCA_018245875.1 Mysoria ambigua | reverse complement strand
TCGATCGGCAGTCGCATCTGCAACCAACACGATTAACGAGGCAGTCACATATCAGTTATACGCAAATTTAAAATGTTTTCAAATACCAATGTGGCAGTAACCGATTAGGATTTCCAAATGTTACATAATTCACGTTTCAATAGAACAACGGGCGAGGGGGCGCGCGGGCGCGCGGGCTAGGTCGCCCCGTCCTAAAACACAATTCGTATTCTCGTGTTCCGTTATACAATGCTACCTGTCGCGTTCCGCAAGCAAAGGACGCGTTCTCGGAAGAGCGCCGTCGGTGAGCCGCGTTCTAAACGTTCGTTCGTGTTCGCGTACTGCTGTGCAGTTCTCGGTAATAGATACCCGCTCAGCAATAAATTACTGTCGCTTTATTAGTTCTAAATAGTGACGCGTGGGACCGATTCACCTTCCATTGACAGTGTAATGTTTTCAAAGGGCGTTCCTTCTTGTGTTGCAGTATTTAAAGGATTTCGTGTGAATTCTGCAGTGTGTAGCAGAATCGTCAACCTGTTGCACTGCACTGTTGGCCAAGCCTGTACATGCAGGTCGAGGATCGCAGAGCACGGCATCTCGCACGGCCCACTCTGCTGCCCATAGGCGGCCAAGGCTTTAGCTGTATCTACGCAAACCAATGTCTGTTAGCGCCGAATTTAATTATTCGTCGTTGTGTATAAATAAGCTAAATTATAATCTTTTCAATACATTATTGGATTCATGTTCAATTTATTCATGGATCATTTTATTATACCTACATGTAGGTACCTATAGATTGACCACTCATTGTCTCATGTCTGAAATCAACAAACTGTAATTATGTGAAATTTATCAATTACATAC
Organism: Mysoria ambigua; assembly: GCA_018245875.1. NCBI lineage: Eukaryota > Metazoa > Arthropoda > Insecta > Lepidoptera > Hesperiidae > Mysoria > Mysoria ambigua. The sequence continues at coordinate 16,950 of DWEI01001128.1, read as the reverse complement.
AAGTAAATGATTGACACCGAACACTCAACAATATTGGTTTACTAAACCGTAGATCAGTATTGATGAGCGTTCGATTGATTGTATTGGTAACATGATTTTATTATAACACAGAAGAAATCCCTTATAGTTTTTTTTATTTAAATCAATCCTCGTACAGAACAATAAGTAATCAAATCTTGACAGTATTAAACGAACATGAAAATATAAATATCTAGCAGTGGACAGGTAGCAAGGCGCCTGATAAAATATCATACTAATAACTGTCTAAACAAAACGGAGTTGAATGAACTCGACATTTTTTTTTTCTTCCAACGCCCGTTCTTTTGTATTCAGCACGAGAGGTTTCTCTTATTACGGATTCAAAGGACGACACTTAAAAGGAAATATTGTCTGATGTCCAATCACTCGTACGTTGTGTGAACAACGAACTTTGGGCGATGCGGCTTGTTTTTTCAACAACAACAACATTATTGAATCTCGAGTTATTTCAATGACTTATTAGTTCTTACAAAGGGAAGCACGTTTTCACTAATTAAAAACCTCCCGCCTGTAATCCCCCAAGAGGTAGGCAGAATTTCACCTGTTAGATTAAAAATATTAAACAGATTGTGAAAATGTAATCGCTATACGACAATAATTCGGTGTGTATTTGAAAGAGATGTGACAACAGCTGCGATCCTGCATTTTTGAGTGTAAACATTAAATCGACTTCTAAAACTTGACCGGCGGAGGAAGTAGTGCATAAAGGTAGTGTTGGGATACACTTACGGCCAGGTCAAGAGTCAACAATAAAGTGTCACGCGGGGAAGCTGGCGGGCCGATAGCGCCGCGTTGGGCGGCCGCCAAGGCAATTTGCATCGCTGCCCATTTCGGAACATCGCCAAGTCTAGCCGAACAAAACCACAGAGAATTACCCTCCATTCCAATAATAATTAAAGCAAACATTTCGCCGCCGAGACGCACGTTGGCCGTTATGGAGCTTATAAAACATTGGTCCAGCTCGCAATTAAGGAACGCCGCTCGCGTCTATTTGCCGACGCGGAAGAGACGCGCCGCTTGCAATGGCCCATCGCGGCGTGCTCCGCGCGAGCGGCGCGGCGCGCGCGGCCCGGCCGCCGACTGTCTAAATTAATACCTTTGATATTCGAAATATCAATATTTTCAGGGAGCTTATGAAGTGTTTCGACGCAGAGACGTGCGGGCCTTCCGCGTTGGCAGCCCTGGCGTACGCTAACGAACCGAGTTATGTTGAGGTATAAATCGTCACGAGTAACATTTATCTCGTAACACCACTTTGTTGCGTAATTAATATCTCTGTATTGTATCAAAGCATTGATTTTTGGTCACAGCACGGCCATTGATCGTATATTTAATCTGTAAGTTGTTGATGTAACAAGAAACAGTTTGTTAGTGACGTTATGTAGAAAGTCGTAATTTTATAAAATATTAACTGCTATCTAACTAGACTAGCGTGGCAGACTTTGTCTTTAACCATTGTCATTCTGAAATGAGACGCGTATTCAAAAATGGAAAGATAAAATGGTGGACGGCATAGATTACGAAAGTAATGACGTTACACTGGTAAATGTTAATCAATAAGAAACCGTGCAGACATAATCACGCGGTTATCGCCGCGATAAATATTTATTTTTAATACAAAATTCAAAATAAACAGAAGATTTACAAATTGAGTTTCCAAATTTATTTTACATGCGAGTTTACTCATGTTGTTTATTTACGAGGTGGCAAAAGCTTTGATGTCGCATTGGCGGGCGTCCACGCTTGGTGGCGCGGGGGGCCGCGGCGCGCGGAGGCCCCACGAGCGGTGCCTACACACCGCCGCCCATAAATCATGTCACCTGTTACATAATCCACTAACGAATCTCTCGTACGTACAAGACAAAGTCCACACGAGAAAAAAACATTGACATCTCTCCGATAATTTAGTCGTACCTGACGCAAACGCAGTTGGAGACACGTAAAATGCAATTGTGTGCAGTTTATGTGACCTATGAAAGCTGTTATTATAAAACAAAATTAAATAATAATCGTTATAACTTTTCAACCTTTTCCTTTCTTTCTTTTGTCTTTTCATAAATCGCCAAAGAAAGCGCTCTGAAGGTAAATTGAAAAAATAAATATCCATACAACACATACCAAAAATATAGAAAATAGAAGAAATCATGTGTGCTACCCATAATCACGTGAATAGTAGAATAATGTTCAATAGTAAAGAGAATATTTTAATTTATTCCAAGATATCAACGGAAATCGTATTTGATTGGTAATTGATAAAGAATCTGCTTAATGTATCCCCAATAACGTTTTTCGCCCACACACCTTGGCTAGGGCTGTGCACATAGGATATAAAACCGATATAATTTAATCCCCGTGGACAGCAATGGCATGATCTGTACTGATATCGAATTACCATGTTCATTTGAAACTTGACGATCAATCCTACCAAAACACACAGATAAATGAAAAATATATGCATTCGGTTGTATTTTAAATGTGTAATTATATGGCTATACTGGCTGTTCCGTTCAATATATAGATGCCAACCCTAGGATAGACCATACGCAAGTAAAACGTAAGCTACAGTAATGGCCGCGGCGCCGGCGCCAACCTAGCGCCCATTACAGATTATCGATATAATTATTGCTATCTCACCACCGCGCGGGCATTAGGGTAGCATCTGGTCCGAGCGAACTTCAATTTCATTTCCATTTATAAAATATTATTGCCGTAACCAAACGTATTTATCTTTGTATATTCCATATTCAAAACCGCCGATATTTTCATGTTAATTAACGTGGTCATTAGGTGTAGATATATGTACCTATATATTTCCGGTAACTCTACAAACGACAACTTTGATAATACTGGTACTAGAAAATATTATTATTTCAATATATTATACAAAGTTATTTTAAGATTTAAATTAAAAATGTGATTAATTCATTTTATATATACCTATTTACTGGCTGACCCGTTCGCGCGGTAGTAACCGATGCTGACTAGTAAGCCGAGAGTCAAGCGTTCGATTCTCAATTGAGACGAATATAACAACCGTCAATATATAATAAGTATTTGTTCTGTGACTGGGTATAAAAATGAATCCAATTATAAGTTTGTTAGTATATATATCAGTGGTCTGGTAACCAGAACAAAGGTTTCCCAGTCAATGGATATGTAAAATGTTTATGCCCAGAGATATTTATTTATCATATTATACGTACTTATTTATGCTACACATGAATACATAGCGAGATTATGTATGTAGTTGTTAAATTAAAAATATTAAAACCATTTAGCGACAAGAAAATATATTTACAAGTCACACATTATTTATCGTACGCACTGAATATACGTTTTATATTTTTGCAATGAACGCAATAATCATATACATATTAGTTTGCAAAGCACGTATTTATTTTATTTGAAATCTTAAAACCCTTGAATATTAGCATTGATTTAAAACAAACATATTGTATTAAACAATGCATACGGACAATAAAGAAAAAGCATAGATATTTGCGTCTTTTGTAAACTGGTTAGAGAGCGCATCCATATAAAGCAGTAATATTAAAATACATACAGATGTATCCGAGGACACCAACTATCTCATGTGAACTTAGCTAAAGTCTTGGACGAAGTTAATTTTTTTTAACTTCCTATTCAGCTCATTGATGTGCAACAGGTGGTTGGTTGACACGTTGGCCGCATGTCATGCGTAATGAAAAGGACTGGACATTGACAGGTTTCTAAAAAAAAAATCTCCGCAAAATGTATGCCATTGTTGTATCCTGTAACGGTTCCGCTACAAGTGTAACAGCTGACATCAATTGAATCGAGTTAATTGAATGGCGATTTTCTCGGGACACGAAGAGTTCGGTTCCATTAAGTCAACATTTTCTCCTGCCAAACATCGTTATCTACCTACGTAATCATCAACCTGTTTATATCTTAACTGTTAAACACGGGTATTTTTCTCTTTCTGAAAATTATCAAGTAACATGTAATCCTCTAAGAGGTGCGCAGAGTGTTCTACACTGCCACGTTTCACCAGTAACGTTCACGTGCCCCAATAGGCGGTGAGTCCATTGCCTTACATCGGGCACGTAGACTCCGGGCCGCTACTATACAATCTAAGTTATAAAGAGCTAATAGGACCCTGGGATCGAACTCAGAACCTCTCGATTAGCACGACTACCGAGGCAGTGAATTGTTCAGCATTACTACGTAAAAAGAGGAAGACGTAGTTTATTTGGAAATGTGTTGCGCATATAAAAGAGTGATTATTTTGCCTCCCGACTGACTGACTTTTGCCGCCCGATCGGACTGACTCGTTGTAAGCGACAATGCGGATCGGTAGTTCCTGGATTCAAATTTTAGGTCGGAATCTAGCGGATTTATCTAAATGAGAATGTATAACAGTATATGGTGTATGTCTAAATATGGCAATATGATTTATGGCAATAAGTTAACCCCCCATTATTTTGTTTGAACTAGAAATTCGTTATTTTTAAAGCTGCCCAAATGGTCCTGTTAGTATTATCTATATTATTATTGTATAGTCACACAAGATCATTCACGGAAGCGGTAGCAAGCAACGAGTGACAAGTATACATTAAGAATCCTGAAAGTAGGTATAGTAGACAAACGAACATTTGAAATATATCCAAAGCAACTTTCAACTAATTCCCTATAAGTAGATTGTTTCTTAGAAGGTGTTAATCTAACGAGTATTGTTCTTCGTACGGCAATGAATCATTTACTGGGTTTATCAAATTTTATCGCTAAGTACGCACTGACGAAAGGTACACGATCTGGATAAGATAACGAATGACGACAATGTGTTTCTAACAAGGACTATATATGATTTTTTATAAAATTCAATGTACCGCTAATAGTTTAACCTAACTATACGATACCAGAATCAAACAATATTAGTGAAAATCAAGTATCTATCTGGCTTATACCAGAAACTTCTCGAAAATGTAGTTTTAAAGACTGTTATACAGAAAATACAATCTAAAACTCACATTTTGATGTTTTAGGTTAGGTTTAGATAGGCAAATTAATGTATAACTTGTTAACGTAACAATGTATTTAAACAATTAACAAGAAGCTTAATAAAAGTGATTAGTTAATATTTTACGCATGTGAAACTAATTACTTCAGTTGGTTACCTGTATTTCTCTGAATCTCATTTGTACAAGTTATATATATTTAAAAGTTTCAAATATTTTCTATAACCTAACAATTAAATTTAACTGATTTTTCTCTCGTCTCAATAAGAATAAACAAAATTAAATAATCGATCTAATTTTCAATATTTACAGTGACCATTTCTAGTTGATAAAAACTTAATATACATATTGAATCATAGTTTAAAGACTATGGGTTTATTAATCAATGAATTGACAATTTACAAATCCGTTAGGTCACACAACCATACTAATGTAAATTAGTTCTTAATACGATGTTTTGCAATTTAACTGTGACCTAGCTCTCTCACCCTAATAGGTAAGTGTATGAATAACGAATACACCTTAATCATTTTTGGACATTGTATTCACACATAATTATATTAATATGTCGAATTGAATCTTATAAACTTTAAAATTGTAGGTTAAATTTAATTCTATTATAATAATTATTGAGGTCAATGATAATGTAAGTAAACAACTTGTAACATCGTAAATTATGCCTTTCGAGTCATCTACTGTTCTTCAAGACTTGCGTATTCATTTTCAAGAAGTTGGAGTAGCACCTACACAGTTCATTGTAGGTAAACAATGAATATTATAAGAAATGAATGATTTATAATTCTTCCAGCGTTAGGATTATTTTGCAGACAAAGGACCACCTTAGTGATACGTTCACTTCGGGGCGGCACCATTCGAGGTTCCAGCAAGCAATTATAAAGTACAGCCACAGTACAGCTTTAAACTATGGAATATAATCATTATCACTGACATAGATACGCACAGGTACATAACACAACAATGAAGCTGATAAGTAAGTTAACACATATCGTAATGCTAATAGCAGGGAAAACATTTTAAACTAGGATTCTCGTACAACTTTCTAAGAATAGGCACGTCGGCACCAAGAAGCACCGCCAGCATCGTGCTGGGTGGCTAATAAATCGAAAGTGAGGCCCTCATGAAGTTTAACCAATAGTTAATTTGTACTTGCTACCATTCAAGGCACAGAGAGGCCAATGACATTGGAGGAGTATTTTAAGAACAGCAATACAAATCACTCTACTTACCATGCTGCACTTAAGCTAATGCAATTTAACCACATTACGTAAAAAGTATCAAAAATAACTTACTTTAGATAATATATCTGTCCTTCGGGCGTGCGTGCTTGTTCCCAGCCGGCGGGAAGAGGGCCTAAATCATCGGGAATATGTGTGACGACGTCGTAGGACCTCTGCTTAGGGTGCTGATGATGGAGTGGGGGCTGTTGGGTCTGCTGCCCCGTGGCATAAGTCTGCTGCAGGCTGGCCGGTGAGGAGTGCGCCCGCGAATGCGACACTGGTGCAGCGCCCGTCGCTGACGACGAACCGAAGGCCGAATCGGCCGAGTTTTCTCGCGAGTGAGACACAGATGGCGACTTGGAACCGGTCGACGGCGGGTTAAAGAACGACTTTGGAAGCTGTCGCATACGCAGAGGCACCTGTAGCGGCCGTTTCGAGTCCGGCTTGAGCACTGTGTCGAATAGCGACTGCAAAACGGAGTCGGAATCCTGGTCCACCCGGAGGACCAGGTTCGATTTCTGTTCACCGTCCGAATTGAGAGCCATGTTTGTGTCGGAACGAAGAAATCTCGAAACCGACCTGGCCCACCGCAGTGACACAACACTGACACGCGACGGGCTGGCGCGGCGCCACCCGACGTACTCGTAGTATAGCACTCGGTGCGCGACTGACGCACGCCCCGCCCGCGCCGCGTCGCTCCCTGCCCACGCGCACCCGCCGCGCCGCGCTGCCCGCGCCACCCGCACCACCCGCGCGGACCGGTCTTCGAGAACGATGCCCCTCAACCCGCTTGGCTCACCTACCTTTCCTACCCACTATCCTTCACTCGCCATGTAACCATGACATGGAACTTTGTGCAACCATGCAACCCATCACTATTACACGGGATTTATCAAAAAAGTAGCTGCCTACCTGTCTCCGATAAATAAATCCTCGGAGCGTTCAATAGATGTGCGCCTTCATTTGGTTTGGTATTTAATATTCTGAGATAAAATAAATAAAGAAATCGTACAATATTCAGTTTATTAACGCAATGCAGTCCGGTTTGGAACCTGTCATTTATTAACCGTTCATAACCACGCTGTAGTGTCGTGAATAGGTATCAACACTTTTAAAGGAAGAATCTGATAAACCTCTTTGTTATTCTACTAGAGTTGATAATAACTTGCCACTTGCTATATTAATGATATATTGAAATGCTCTAGTCGAAATGACTATTAAGAAACCATTTTAAACATATTTTTTTTTCAAATCTAGTATATAATCGGGTCATATTGAAAGACAACAGATAGAGGCGACTTGGCTTGAATGGAGGGAGACCCACAATAGGTACAAAAAGCTTAATATAAAAATTTTAGAAATTCTCTAAAAACTGTCTCAGTAAAAGTATATCTCCCTAAGTAATATTCTGAAGTTAATAACCACATTTCGAAACATTTAATATTTTTAAACAGCGTTCCTAAAATGCGTTTGTATGATAATGTTAATGTTTCTTGTTATGATTTTGGCTACAATGACCACCATGTCACCTGAGGTAGAGAATGATGGACCCTAAAATTAAGCACGTATGCCTTGAGAATGCCTATTCACTATTAAGTGAACAACCCTATTATGAACGGTTTAATTTTATAGAGGTAAGAGTCCCGGGTTCGATTCCCAGAATTCGGATTCAGTCGAACACTACTAAATTTTCTAATTTAGATTTTCTATATTTTTTTATATATAACTTTGTTGCGCTTTGTAACTATTTATACAATTCAATAATCGTTGGTCGTGTTGGCTCCGGGTGCTATCGGTACCTGCCGATCGGGAGGTCCCGGGTCGAACACTACAAAGTTTTCTAATTTAGATTTTCTAGTAGTAGTTCGGATTCTGGATATGAGCCCGAAGCATGGCAATAGTCTCACCACCTATTCCATAGTCTTATGTAAACGTAACCGGTAAAACGTGGGAGTTTTCTGCATTCCTATGCCAACCCCTTCGGGGATTAGATGCGTAAAGTTACGAAGATACGTAAAAGATATACATTGAAGATTAACTTGAACTGAACTTGAAAACTAGAAACTGCTGAATGGATATTGAACGGTCTAATATCATCCTCGCGACGTTATAAGCAATTTTTTACGTTTTTACGATTAAAATCGTGATCTTTAAGGAAATTAATCCGAGACCCAATGTCCTAAATGGTCTTTTATTCGAAGTTATTTTTATTATCTAATATAAAAAGCAAATAGCGATTCAACTTGACCACCTGGGGTTAAAAGTTATTTGCATTACAAAGACATGTGTTCTAATTTTTCAGAACAAATTTTATATTCATCCCTAAAAATACACTATCTTTGGTAGGCGATACAGTTGTAGTGTTTCTCATTGAACTCCATAACCACATCGGATACAATCTTGCTTACGTTTGTCGATGACTCGCAAATCCTTTCGATTTTTAACATTATCTTGAATTAGATTCAACATTTTTCCATCACTGTTCGTATCGTAAGCGTACGTGGAATTTGGGCGGATTTTTTGTAATTAGCCTGTCACGCTTAATGACGTTAACAATAATTGCAACGATGTTATGTCCCACTTTGGAACACTGAAAAAAATAGCACCATTAACTTTCAACTACATACTTACGATTGATTGAGGTTTCCTTCTTTATTGATTTTTCAAACTTATATTTCTAGTCACTACTACGAAATTACCGAATCATCACATTTAATGCAATAGCTCAAGTTGAATTTATTACAAGATCTATTTTAATTTAATTCATAATTGACCGAACGGATTTTAAATTTGTTCTAAATATCCAGGACTGCTTGCTACTTTTAGCGTGCCTCTATTATAACAAATTATGGAAACGAACAAAATTACGGTCACAAACATTCATATTCACAGTTAAACAGTTATATAATTTGGAAAACTATATATGTATATATTTTGTAATACTGTTTGCAAACCTATTTTATTTCTACTTTCATACAAAACTAATTTCACAACAGTCACTATCAAAACCGCCGAAAAGTAAATAACAATTAAGATCCACAGAATAATGTGTATCCAACCCTGGGTGAGAGGGAAAGTGTGCGTTAGGTCAGCTAACTCCAAAATTTGATTTGAGTACAGCATCTAAAAATTATCAATGCGCAATTCATTGAAAAGAAATAAAAGCGACATACTTAAAACATAAATATTAAGTTTGCTGTTTTTGTGTTAAATTATATTAATTTTGGAAATGTCATCGTGTATTTGTACGTTAAGATAACAAAAAGCAAATTACCTCTTAAAATGAAACAATAAAACGTAGTACATAATATTATCATACTATTTTTTGCCAATGATAATACTTGAATAGATTTAGTCGACTTGTTTAGTTTTTATCGGAAATGAATGATACTTTCTAGACTAAGAGTACTTTTAGATCTGCGATTTTTCAACTTCAACAATTTTGTATTTCGGGCTTTAATAAATGAAACGACTGTGTACGCACCTACGGGAGGAAATGCTTGTTTTGTGTCTCCCTCATTATTGCGGTACGAGTTGTAAGATCGTAGGCGGTTCAGGAGTATCTGCGCGTAGCAGTTCTGAGCCGAGCATATCCGTGCCGACAATACGGTAGTCTGACAGTGTCATAACATTAAATAACGGAGCTGAATCATGTTATATTTTAAGTTATTAATTTGAATATAAATCCAAATATTGCTGAAAATCATCATATCAAATTTACATTGAATTATAAGATGTAGTGTAGTGTGAGCAATATTTAAGTTAAAAATAAATTTTCAAACGAATTATTATCTTTTCAGCTGCGTCTGGTTAATCCGGATGCAGTTACTATGAGATTTTTATTAGAGGGTTCAAATTCTCATGGAATATTACTTCTTTTTAAATAATTTTAAAATTGGGCACTGATAACAATTTATAAATAATTTCGGCTGTTCAAATTAAGAACAACAGTTATTAAAAAAACAATTGAACATGTCAGTGTCAATGTCATTGCCATCTGTTAATATTGGCAATATTGGCTGATTTCAATTTCAATTAATGCTCGCTGCTTGTTGGTAGCAACTGTTTATTAGCGTTGTTAAAAATTGCTTTGGGTATTCTGTTTGGAGTCTGCGCAATGCATACACCAAAGAAACATTCAACATTTCTGCGCGGAGTTAGAACGCGCATGCGCTGGTTAGTTAGCATTTTACAACAGGGATAAGAATTTTAAAGATGGTGTGATAATCAATTACTGTGTTTATTTGTATCATATTTATTTATTTGAACATGGCTGTAAGTTTACGAGAAAGCTTCGAAAGATCTTGCCGCCTATGTGCAAAAGAGCAAGATGTAACATTAAAGATATTTAGCGTCGAAGCTGAAGCCATGTTTTTACAAAATAAATTAAACAAATACCTGTTACTAGAGGTACGTTTTTTTATCAGCTTTATACATTCATTTAATCTCTCAACTTTGATATACATTTATATATTTTTTAATTCAGAATTAGAAATGAAATAGTGAAGATCTCTGCTCTGTTTTTTCGGTCAGTATGTTGCGTAAAATAAAGCTAAAAGCATTTCATATTAGACATTACTGTTCGCAATCGTACTTATGATGTCAGTGGTGGAAATTTCCCTTTTGCAGAGAGCACATCATATTAACTAGCTTGTATGAAAAAAACATATTAAATAATTCTTGTATATGTTATGTTCAGGTTGATGAAGACGACAAGTTGCCCAAAAATATCTGTATACAATGCTGTACAAAATTGCAATCTGTGTGCAATTTCATTGACACTGTTCATGTATCCCAAGATACACTTCTTAACCGTAGCCTAGAACTAGATAAAATTCAATCATCACAAGATCTAATGAATACTCCATGTAAAAAAGATGACATTGAATCAGCGGAGGATGTGCTCAATGTAAATTATGATGCACCTGTCACTTCTATGGAAATAAGTGTGGATCCTATGATTGTTCTTCAGAATTGTGAACCAGAATTAAGCCCGAGTTTTGATGATAGCTGCAAGTCTCCTCAAGATGTGGCACACTTGCATGGCCTGGATGGTGAAAATGTTACAATCAAGTTAATAAAGAAAGGAAAGCAGCCTAAATATTTTATACAAGATGAATCAGCCAACGATATTTATATGTGTAAAATATGTTCACAATATTTCCCTTCAGAGTTGTCGCTTAACGAACATATGTGGAAACATAATATTAATTATATAAATGATCGAGATTACTTTTGCAAAATTTGTAAGCAACAATTTGACGACAAAGATCAACTTCTTCAGCACTTCGAAGTACATGAAGCTGGTGGAAGCTGTCCAGACTGTGGGAGGAAGTATGTTTTTTTATCAATAACTTAGCCCCAACCTGCATATTCAGAAGGATAATTATGTACATGGAATTAGACGGGTTGATGATGATGATACTAATTATTACTAAGTGTGTTTACATACATAATTTCACACCAAGTCCCTTACAGGTAAGGTAGGGAGCATCAAGTGTTAAATATCTCTACTCTTACTATGATTGAGCTGCAAATTTTTGTAAAATCATATCTATGGACAGCTACATTTCTGTCATGCTCGGTCAGTCAAGCATAAGGTTACACACAGACAGTGGGTCGTATAACATGAACTAGAAGTAAAAAGTCATGTGGGTTATATCACATGTGTGATTACTTCTAGTTAAATTCAAAAATTACAGAGGTTGGTCGAAAAAAAATGGCTAAGTTGGTACAATGAAACTACAAAAGATTTTGTTACAGGTTTTTTTTTATTGACAAAGTTGTTAACTTACCACTAATCTATCACTATTTCTGTGATTAACTTGGACTTCTTTCAACATTAGTTTAGTAGTGTTCATGAGTGTTCTAGTGGGAAAAATGAGAAAAGTATAGTAACAAGAAAGCCTTTTTTAATTCATACATATTGTTTATATTTATTGATTGACTTTTATTGCAGCACAATAATTTCATTAATATTTTTGTTGATTTTTAGGATATTTTTGCATAATAAGTGCTTTTATTTATATGGGATTATATTTTATAAAAGGTGTTAAAAACAGTTTCAGATCGGCAGATAGATTATTGCAGCACATGGCTGTGCATACATTCAAAGAAAATTCATTTAATTGTAAAATTTGTGGAAAATTTTATGACTCCAGCAGTCTATTAAGGGCACATAGTATTACACACAGTAGTGAGCGCCCTTATAAATGTCACTTTTGTAAAAAAACATTCAAGAGACATCAAGACTTGAAGGTATGCATTTTATTATTTAATGTTTCATATGTTTATATTATTTATTATGTGAATACCTGCTCAGCATACGTGTTTTTTGAAGTGGACCCACTAGTTTTTGTAACTTAATGAGGTCCTGCATGAGTTCCCGCTGATTGCAGCATTCTCCATCGCAGACCTCCACTGCAATCTCGCTGCAATTGGTAACTTAATGGTTAGTAGCGGGAACCATGTATAATAAAAATATGCAATTTAACATAGATATTTATAACAACAATTTAATTCCTTTCCTACACCAAGTAGCTTCATCACTTGTAAAACTCTGGTGTCATATTTTGTCTATCACATATACATTACAAATGTTTGTCTTCCACTATATATTGGTCATAGCATTCTGTTTAATTCATGATTGTATATTTTCAGTTCCATTTGAATCACCACACAGGAGCAAAACCTTACAAGTGTCCCTTCTGTGAGAAATATTTTGCCAGTTCTGGTAGCTGTTACTCACATAAGATTCGTATGCACCCTGGACGCATAATGCAAAGGAAGAAGGAGGCACGGAAACAAGGAGTGAATAATGTGGCAGAGCATATTAATACAACTACTACAGATGGTTTCTGTACACCTACAAAACCCAAACATAAGTGTCCCATATGTGCTCATACATTTATGAAGAGAGATAATTATTCTGTAAGATTTTTATTCTCAATTATACTGCTTTTAACACTTATTATTCAATGGCCTTGTTGGTCTAACAATTGTTAATATAAATGTTGATTGAGAATTCCTGTGTTTAAATACCAGGGCAGGATATCCAGTTATTTTAAGTTAGGTGTTCTGATAGAATACTATATTTGTGCTTGGTATAACTGGTCCTTACTGCCTATTTTACAACCATCATCATCAGCTTATTCCCGCCCTCTGCTCTACATAAGGCTCTCCAATAGTACATCATTGAACTCGATCTGCAGCTTTTCACATCCAACTGCTGCCAACTACTCTGCCTATATCATTACTCCACCTCTGTGGTGGGTGTTCTACCTTATGCATGCCAAACCATGGTCTCCATTACAGAACACTCAATCGGTTATCAGCTCTGTAATAGACTATGTGATTAGACATAAAGTTAAAAGGTGAAACATGGAAGTGTACTTCACTCAGTGTTAAGCGCTGATGTGTTCTGTGGTCGACTTATCTGGGGTTAATTACAGATGTCCATGGGTGCAATGGCCACTTACCATCAGGTGAACTGCAACCCGTCCTCTACTTCCGTATTATAAAAAAAACTAGTTATTACAAGGGTTAAGTTATAACTATATAATTTTATATGTACTCTTTTTTATTTTCAGTATCATATGTACCAACACACTGGTGAGAAGCCATTCCAATGCTCATTCTGTTCCAAAAATTTTGTAACAAGAAAAGGCTTACTTATCCATCACAACCATGAACACCCCACAAGAAACCGACCACTGGCACTTCTCTCGAGAAATCTTCTTTTAATGTAATTACAGTATCTATCAATAAATATGCTATTCTGTCAATAAAGATGATCAACATCAAAATATTACATTAAACCAGCATGTTTATCTTTTTCTGATTTTTAACGACAATAGGTGCATTATGAATTCCAATAGTACTAAGTGTAATTCGCTAAATGGGCAGTCACGCAACATAGCAACAAAACTCCTGACAATGCATATCAGCAATATGTGGGTAAGCAGTTATTGTCGTGACAAAAATTTACATATTACTAGCTGACCCGGCGAACTTCGTACCGCATTTTCAACGTTCTTCTTCTTTTTCCTTTTTTCCAAAACCTATTTAGAGTATTCTGCATTCCTCTGCCTACCTCTTCGAAGATTCCTGGTGTGATTTTACATGCGTAGTAGACGTTTGACGGGGATAACTAATCTAGTGATCATAGATTAGTTATTGAAATTACTAATAAGGCAATTAAAAAATGAGGGTTGTTCGTAGAAGAATAAAAATTGAGGATTGTATGTATTTTTGAATGGTTAAAGCCGTTTCGGAGGAGTACGATAACATTGTGACACGAGAATTTTATATATAAGATTATGTAGGTGATTAAATTCGCTTATTTGCTAACGGCACTGCCTTAGGATACAAGTAGGTCTCTCAACGCCACAACAGCCAAAATTAAAATGGCATAGATCTCAAAAGTTTCGTCCAATTTTGGCTATAATTAGCTAGAAAGCGGCAGCCATAACAGTGAGAAAGCGTGTTGGAGAACTTGGAGATCATAGAGCATAGCTTTTTACCCCATAAATCATCGTAAATGTCTACCCATTAGCAGTTAAAGCACTGATCCGTGCTTATACAATCCGCGATACCGTGATCAGCCGATCGATTAACGCCGGTGCGTTAATTACTCCATCCAAGGCTACCATATATAATATTCTTATATTTTTTTGTATGTATATGGAAGTAGAGGACTAGTATGTAGTCCATCTGATGGTAAGTGGGTACTGCCGCGCATGGACACCTGTAATAAATCCTAGATAAGTCGACCACAGATGCGCCTCTACCCCTGAGGACTAAGCTGGAATGCTTCGAAAAAGTATGTCTCCCTTACCACATCCTTCAAACCAGAGCACAGCAGCGTTCTAGCAGACTGAAATAATTGTTAAAATCTAGTAGTTATTTTACCTATTTTACAACCAAAAAACATTATCTGTGGAATACTAAGGATTATACAAAATATTTTTATAGCAGTAACTACATATTTTTGTTTATTTACCAATTGTATACATTTAATAAGTCAGTTTCTGCCCATTACGATTTCATCCATAAAAATGAATAAAATGGAAAGTGAAATTACTTTACACATAGATTTCTTGGCCTAATAGTTAATAGCATTGTTTCACTCATTTTGAAGTGTAGCAACAGTAATACAAAATAATTAGGAAATTAATTTTATTCCATAGCATTAAGTATCATGAATTTTAATTATAAGCAAATGAGACATTGAGCATTGCCTAGCATTCTCCTTGGTTGTATTTATTAAGACCGTAAAAACCGTCATTTCAGTAAACTGACAATTCAGTAACTGTATATATATATATATATTAAAATATCACTGATGTAACATGAAAAGCAATATCACAAATATACAAATGAGTTAATCTAAGGTATATAGGCTTTATTCCTTTTAATTTAGCTCTTATTATTAAACGGAAGAATGATAATTTTATTTTGCTTGTGTATCGATATAATAATAGTCGACTATTCTGTTCTTATCACTATGTCAGAATGACAGGTTAAACTAAAATCTCATAAGAGTAGAATTGCAATATAGACATAGAAGAATGATTACCGGTAGAATATTGAAAATTATTTAATATTGAAGTAATTCGACCTTTACGAATGACCTTAAATTGAATAGTCAAGAATAAACGGAATGCGCATGCGTATATTTTCCATTAAAAAAGTGTTTGGCGCGCTGATAAGGAGTCCACTGATCACGATGAAATTATTTCTTTTAGTCGTTTGGCAGATACCAAGCATTCCTCACGTTTGCAATCGCTCGTGTAATAAGTTCTTGAATCGTGAATATGTCTAATGACGAATCGCTTTCTGAAAAAAACATGGCTCGGCAAAATGGGATTGTTCAACCCTTGCTTACAGGTGAGAATTTTTGTGAAATATTTTGGAGCGAAATTTTAAATTCTTGCGACGAAGTTTGCTTTGAAAGTTTTTCTGCGTCTTAAAAGACATACACATGCCAAAACTAGAAATATGTTAATAAAACCATCTTTAAAGGGATGTAAAAAATATCTAAAAATATTTAAAAATATAGCGTAGTCTATATTTAGTTAGGTATTTTACTAGCTACTTTTATATATTATTTTCAAATAAGTATTTATTGTTTTGATAATCTTGTACTTCCTTACAGACCTATATCAGATAACAATGGCTTATGCCTACTGGAAATCAGGAAAAGTGGATGATGTTGCTGTGTTTGATTTGTTTTTTCGAACCAATCCATTCCAAGGAGAATTTACTATTTTCGCTGGACTCGAAGAATGTCTTAAATTTCTTCAAAACTTCCATTACTCTGATAGTGGTATGTTTCATCTTTACAAGTTCACTAGCATTCTTAATTTTGAGATGTGTTCTTAGTTCAAAGTAATTATTTATATATTTTTTTTAGATATAGAATATTTGAAGCGAACATTGCCTGATAATATTGAACCAGAATTTTTTGTTTACTTAAGAAATTTGACATGTCAAGATATTAAACTAAGTGCAATCGAAGAAGGCTCTGTTGTATTTCCAAGGTAAGACAAAAAGACATTTTTTTCTAATATACATCAATTATTGATAAAAGCCAGTATCGATTTATTTTCTGTATTAAAAAAATTGTACAGTTATCTGATTATTTTGTATATAGTAGATATTAATGGACATGAGGT
>DWEI01001127.1:0-17807 GCA_018245875.1 Mysoria ambigua | reverse complement strand
TAATCTAATTGTAATGTAACAAAAATAATACAATGTAAATATTAAGGTTATTTCCACGCTTCTGTTGTTAATCTTGCCCTGAATCTGGTCTTTCATTTAAAGAATGGAATACAGTATTCTATTTGAACTTTTTATTACTGTTTAGAAACGACATCGAGAAACAAATACGTACCTATAGATGGCATCTCTGTAGATTTTGTCCATGTCTTATGTGCTCAATATAATAATAGAAAACTGTTCTATGAAATGAGGAATTTTGATGGTGATAAAAACAAATTACCATGTAATTGATTTGTATTTAATTATGTGGTATGTAATATTATGTTTTCTATTGAAAATGTGAAATAATGTTATTCTATTTTTTTTTCTATTTTTATTCTAAGGAAAAATATCTAACACATCATAGTCACTTAATATTTTTTTCTAAGCAACTTGAAAGTAATTTGTTCTAATTGTCTTTTTTGTAGTTTTTAACTGCTACACATGTATTAATTTTTACAGTGGTATTTTATATTTTGCTTTATGTGTTTTCATTTTAAATTGTGATCGCCAACCAAAAATCATTTTCAACAGTCATTCACTTGATGTGAAGTACCTGACGTTCCGTAAACCGTATAATTGTTTATTAAATATATTTATCTGATTTGACTTAATGTTGTTATTAATTGGTTGTATCGTACAATTTGTAACTTGTATATACAAGGCCGTCGGCGCCCTGGGGGTGCGGGGCGCGGGGGCGGCAGTACTGGAGACATGCACCTGAGCCGTTGATTGATGACTCCGACCAACGCCGCGAAAAGCGAGGAACGCTTATTTTGATACATGCCCTTTAAATACTTATTTTTATTTATTAGATTATTTAAGATTCACCAATACAGAGTACATGGCGATTTGTTAATATAATGTGATGTACATCATGCCTGTATTGGCCGAAGTGGCAGGCAGAGGGCTGTTGTACACTCCCAAGTGAGGAGACTATTCTATAGTATGTAATTTGTGCCCGGTGTATGGCACAACGGACACAAATCTAGACTTCGGGTTACTACTAGAAAGTCTTAATAAGAAAATTCCAGTGCCCAGAATTTTAACTGAGGACCCCCGGCCGGCAGTCGTGCTTGCAACCAACATGACAAATGGGGCAGTCATTCTTTAGTATACACTGTAAAATTGAAATTACTCTTACTCACACAAAAGTCACAGAGTTAATTAAACTAAATTTGATTATAATTAACCAGATTGACTGCTTCATTGGTGGTGTTGGATGCAAGGGCGATTGCCGACCGGTAGTTCGTAGGTTCAAATTAGCTTTACACTAGGCCAGGAAAATCCAATAGTGCCCTGGTTGTGTGCTATTGGACATACTCACTTACGACATTTTAATAGTCGCTCGGGGTCTGGATAAATGTGGCCGGTGGGCGGAGGCAATAGGCTCACCACTAGTCACCATCTATTCCATAGTGGGATGTAAATGTAACTGGCGATACGAGCGAATGTATTACACTTCCCTGCCTACTTCTTCAGCTATTACGTTCATTTTAAGTAATCTTATTTTAAGTCTAATATTGATTCACCCGTGGAAACCGAAGTGCCTGCCGATACATCTAAGTGACACGTAGAAATATTTAGAACAACAAAATTGACTATATTCGCACGGCTGGAGCACTCAAGTAAATAAAGCGAACCGCCTGTATTTACTATCTGCAGTTCGATAGCTCTTTATAGTTAACCTTAGATCGGTGAAGGGGAAGATTGGGAGGACCGAGAGCGGAGGCAGGTCCTGCCGCGCTGCTTGTCAAAGTGGCCGCCGGCGTGTTTGAACAACTAATGAGCGGCTCCCCGGAGACGGTGTGTTTGCCCCCGACGCCCCGAGCGCTCCTCGCCTGGCTTTTTTGTACGTCCGCCTGGGTTCGCCGAGGTGCTCGCGCCGCTCCCCCCCGCCGCCCCTCACCGCACGCGGTCTGTTTGCTCCCCGTTCGGTGTCGTGTCGGACTTTACAGTGTAAATTGGAAAATTGTAGATAAACCTCCCTGACCGAGTCGAGACGAGATCATGTACGCATGTAAAGGCTCGGCGCAGCTCTATTGCTTACACATAACGGCGTTTACTCACACCTACAGATGAACAATTTTTCTGTGTTTTTAAAAATAAAAAGGAGTTTACTGACATGTGTTTTTACTATATATTATTATTATTATGAGTTTTAATGTAGTATTGATTTGTGTTCAAGTAATAATTGTAACCGTAATTCTCAGAATACGGTTTGGATGATATCCACTTCTTCTCTTTTGTTATGGAATAAAGGCTAGTGATAGGTGATTTTTGTTTCTTATATTTATATTCATCGCTTTTGGTATTTCATAAAACATTTCAGATCAAGTCAGGTTATTAATGACACATTAGAACCAATAAATTAGACCAACGGCTATGTGCTCGGCGTTGTTTTCTTACAACTCACATTTTCATTGAATACGCAAAGTCGCATGTGCGGTGTTAATATTTTTTAAATTATCACTACTACACCATCACGTCAGGTCATTAATAGGGCAGGCAGGGAGCACCGAGTGCCGAATATTTCCTGACGTATTTCTCCTACGTTCATCATTCGCTTGTATCGCGCGCGGTTTCTGTATGGATTTGTTAATTAAAAACAGTGAATGTATCGGGGCCGCGCGCGAGCTCCCGGCACGTGGTCCGGGGCGCAAATCGAATTAGCGAGGGTAAGACGCACGCATCCGCCATAACCGCCGCATTATCCGATTAGACGGCGCTGCAACTCGCGACACCACGCCACTGCATCCCATTATAGTGTAATCGTGTTAGAACGCTGATTGATACTCGACTTTTTCATACTTAACAGTTTAACAGTACTTCAGGGTACTCGTAACAGTTTATCATGTGCAACCGAAATATTTATGCAATTAATTGGCTTATGAATGAATGCGAATGGAGAAGACGACGGGCTGATCCGTAGTGATTGAGATATCCAGCCTACCCCGTAAGGGATCTGGCATGGTCATATACCTGTTTAATAATACTTAGCCACTTAGGTAGTTCAAAACAGATAAATAATTATTTCATCGTGCAAAATTTACGATATACGAGTACATAGTCAGACTGAGCGAAACGTAGTGAGTAATTACCTGCTTTATTATTTAGTACTCATTCAAGTATGGCCCTGAACTTGAGCGGGCTTAAATAGATTTTCGTATATGATTTCGCCGTCAATTTATACGTGTGCTTGAATGCTAAAGCGATGAATGTGCGTCTCCTTATCTGGCTGATAATAAACTTCACTACACTTACATATTTTTAAAAAAATTGGTGTTCAATTTCTTTTGGTTGCATAACGTGAGTAAATAAATGTGTCTGATAACAACTAAACGTATATCGTATGTGTTAGGTGGTAATAACGAGTATATTTTAGGTAGTATCAAGTTCTTTTCTATTATTAAAGCTTATTTTTGTTTCGGAGATAATTCCAGTGTCTTGGGACAATTCTATTTTTACTGTGCAATTGTCCATTTGTAAACAAAACTTAAATATAATTGTCATCATAATTTTCTCGTAATATCACGCCTGCATTTACCCGACAGAGCAGGCACAGGAGTTTACTACCTACTCTCCTACGTTTTATTAGTTGCGTTATACGTCCTATAAAAGAAGAGGGCGTGTGCCTATCGTAAGTTAATAAGTGATTTTCTGTATAGATAAATAAGTGAATCAAAATCTTAACTATGAAATTACACTCATTTAATATCAAAATACATGTTTGCACACACTTATTCGAAATATTTTATTAAGTTTCATAATCGTGGCTGCCGGTTTTTGGTGACGTACCTACTCGCAAAAGCAACGTTATTTACGAATGATAAAAACAGAGTGTCAATTGTCTACAGTGGAAGTGTTAAGGTGCACAGCTCTGTTGTTCGACAGCGGAGAGCTAAGTGATCGCATATTTTATCGCCGTCTCCTGTATTTCGGGATCTGTTCGAGTAAACATGTGCGCGGAGAAAAAGCTTGTCGTATAGAGACAGTTATATTTGACAATAGCACAAGTGGATAGATAAGTATTTGCTCGGTTCATGACACTAGGCTCAGCCCCTATTCTATACGACGTTAGACATAAGTGGTGAAATGTAGGAGTAATACAGTCCTATGGCTACTCCTAATAGCAATTGTAGGCGTGATGTTTGATTTCTAGCCATACATAATTTTAATGACAATCCTGTAGAACTGTGTGAGTAACATAGACTTGTGAAAGCAACAAATCACAATCGCTACAGTAAATTCTGCTGCTTGGCGGCAACATCGGTGCGATTTAAAGGTGACTGACAATGTATAGTCGATTTATAATAAAGATAATAGTCAGTCAAAAAGAAATGAATAAAATCTATAGGCATTGAAATAAAAAGTACGGTACATCACTTCTGTAAACTGCGAAGATTGCATGAGTGTAGTACATTTCCACGTTAAATAGATTTTCGATGTTAAAAATTCATACCGATGATACTTCTAATAGTCTATTTTCCGTCAAAATACATAGTCTTAAAGATTGAGTATAGGTAATAGTTAGTGAATCATAGAATTTGAGAACGAAAGTATAAATAAAATTATAGGTATGTGTAAATGCGCAATGATCGGTGTCTGGTAAACATAATTACTTTTCTTGTAAATGTATGGACCATAAAAAACGTATTTGGATTCAGTGTTCTGATTCTGAATTTTTTATTTGGAAAACTCCAAAATACGAGGAGTTGCTATGCGAAAAAAAAACTGCGTTTAAAAGTGTTACTTCAAGTTATCGGTAAGAAATAATATAATGGACAATTTATTTAAAATATAGAGACTGCCTCGTTGGTCGTGTTGGTTGCAAATGCGACTGCTGATCGATAGGTTCTGGGTTCGATTCCCGGGTCAAACGCAACAAAATTTTCCAATTAGAAAATTTTCTGCTAGAAACTCTAATTTGAATTCTAGTAGTGGTTCGGAGTCTGGACATGTGCCCGATGCATGGCAATAGGCTCACCACCTATTATACAGTGGGACGTAAACGTAACCGGTGAAATGTGGGAGTGTTCTGCATCCTCTGCCTACCTTTTCGGGGATTACAGGCGTAAAGTTAGGTATAGAGTGATATAAAATACACAAGTACATTGAGTATCTACTATAAGAAATAAAAATTAAATATAAAAAATATATATTTAATGTTTATTTTTAATGCAATTAAATTATTTCTAAAATCTATTCCATTCTATTAATTCTATTCTAATAATAATTAAAGATTATTTGAGAGTGGGAAACAAATAAAACATCAATTGTCTCGAAAAACAATGGTCTTAGTTTATTAAAGCCTTAATGTTCTATTATCATTAGGCATGGTACTGCGCAGAAATGTTTATCCAACAGTCATATTAAAAACTTTAATTTTCTAACAATGATGTTAGAAATCATAAGTACATTGTAATGTTATTAATTATGCTTGTTACATGCCATCAACATTTACGTCATGAAAGGAGCAAAACTTTCGAACAATAATTGCGTATTAAAGAAAAGTTTTCTAAAAAAACGAATCCATATACATACGTATGGGTACTACGATTTGATAACTTCAGTTATTAAAATAAATGTTGGCCATTATGTTACACTTTTGCGATGCGTATTTTAAGATATACTAAATACTACTATATTGAACTAAATACAATATATGCAGAACTATGTAGGTATACACAAAGCATTCATACAAACGTAATAATTATAACAAAATAAAGTTTATCTATTTACGTTTAAAATTATAGATCTTATTTTTTATGTCTTTGTCCGTCGTCCGATTACTTTTACAATTTATGTTTATCACCAAGTTATACAGAAAAATAAAACGAAAATTTTTATTGCACTGAGTTATTGGTAATTTTTTTCTTTGCGATTTCTCTGCCAAACCTACTTGGCAGAGCTGCGCGACATAAACGGGTTAGGTGCACTAAAATCAGTGACTGTAATTATCTACAGCATAGGCTGTGGGCGCTCCTTTTATCGATGTAGGTACTGCTGCTTTTATTTTATACAATGAGAAATTGCGATCACGTATTAAAAAGTAGCTCGTTGTACCACGAACATATCATTTATACTCAGATTAAAAATGAAAAACCCTTTGATAGATTATTTAAAAATTAATTAACTTCAAAGCCAAAATAAGCTTATTATATAATTATAATTAATGATAAAATGAATAATTGCATTGAAAGTAACCGATATGTTGATTTCCCAAATTATCACCAGCTGACGGTTTTAAGTGAAATCTGTACTAGATACTTAATTATTTATTCTTTTTATAACGCCATAAGCTGAGGTATACAAGGGTGTATTTAATGCAAAATGGCATTCTCTTCCAGTCGACCGTGGGTGACGGTGAGAGCATGTGGTAGCTGCACACTATAGTAACATCAAATATAAGTACGCAGAATACTCGTACATGCTATATACATCTCATACTCGTACATGCTACATATACAAAGTAATACGGATTAAATACGAATATATGTATACAATACATACAAGTACGGGCCATATAATACACAAATACAATATATTAATATATACATTCATACATAATAAATAATTATGATAAAGTATAAGCTCCACATGTACCTATCAGTTTAGGAATAATAAAAAAAAATTAAATGCGCTTTTTCTTCGAACTTTTCTGATATTTTCAGATAGGGTGTGCCGGAGTAGTACTGGATGAACAGTAAATGAATATTTGCTTTCTTATTGTATAGTCCTAATTTCTAATATATATAGGTATATAATATGTAGTTGTTCAAAGTATCTACGCAATAAAGGAATGTCTTTTAACATTTCGTCGTGTAAATATGTAGAGTGAGCTAGAGTGAGGGCTCGAGTCGCTCAGTCAGCGCTCCCGGGACGGATGACGGTATGTGTGGCCGCGCACCGTCCTGAAAACCGGAGGGTGTGGGATGCGGCATTGGACCCGTCCCAAAAGAAGGGCCTGCAGGGGCGCAGCGCTAGGAAGGAGTTTCGCAGGAGACCGCGGAGCCCTCCTATTAGCGCTGAGGAAGGCCACCGAGGGGGTTTTTGTGAGGTAAAAGTCCCACATAACCCGGTATCTTACCCAGGGTACCGGGTGACTTTTGAAAGTTTCCCCCCCGTAAACAAAAAAAATGTCTCTTAGAGGGTTGACAGAGAACGTTGTTTGCCAAATATCTTTACACGACAGGTCTATAAAGATATCCGCATGCACTCAGAATTTTCTTCAAGCACGTTAACCGGGGTCGGAGAGTTCTGTGAAATATATAGTATATATAGTGTATGATATTTTATAAATAAATATAGTATATTATATTTTATTACTTTAACCATATAGTATGGTTAAAGTAATTAAATATCGTATACAAAAACGAGTAATATTATTACGTAGTAAAACAGGTGAAATATGTATGTTAGAATTATTAATGGCCGTTGATCCGAATGTCGAAGAGTGAGGACCAGGACTCTCTTATCTTGACCAAATAGGTTAGATACTCGCTAATGAAGGAGGGGGAGGGGGGTGTACAAGAAGATTGATGAATATAGAATAGAATAGATAGATATATTTGGCACTCGGTGGGCTAGCATGATTGTGTATAATAATAGACCGTTCTCATAACATTATCTTACATATTTCATCAATTAAACGATTGAAAAAGCCACTGCAAATAAAAAAGAATTATGGTGTATTAAACATATTAATAATAAATAAGGTCGCGGGAGTCGCGAGCGTTGGGAGCGTGGCGATGCAAGCGGCTGCCCGCTGGCTCCCTAGGGAGCCGCGCGCTCTGGCTCCGCTGTGAAAATCATATCGGATAGCATCTGCTTCTCGCGAACAAACCAGTTTTTTAACATTTAACAGCACATTTATGATAATAAAACTGTTAAATACTCAGAAATTGCTCATTCCTCATTTTATTCGCGGTATACTAGCTGCTAGCTTGGTGTGAATGAAATAGCAAGCTTATTTAATTATGCTTCTGATGGCATACGAGTACATCGTAGAAGAAACATGTTCATGAAAGATTCAAGTTACGACTAAACATTCACGCAATTAGAGATGTTTCAAATAACTACCAAATAAACTTTCTACAGTTTTATATAATTCGATATAAAATTGTTATTATTTCCAATTATCCTAATGGAAATTAAAACTCATACCTAAATATTTATTTATGTATGCTAATATGTATTTGTTTATTACAGCAAAATATGTCTACATAGTTGAGAAGATTTTTGTCGACATGGATAAGTAGAAACGAAATCTGAATGTCACTTAATTGAATTTGTATGAGTATAGGTAATAAATAACCGAGCCGAAGTCGCGCGTCGCGACGTCCCGAAGCGCGCGGCGTCCCGCGGGAGCCGCGACTCGTACCAATACTGTGAATATTATACGGCTCATTTTCTCACGCTCCCTATAAGTTTTAAATCGTTACGCTCATTGTGGCTCACCTTTGCAGTTGCTCACTTTACGGCTCACTAAAATTTTTGCGTTTACCCTTAGGATTGCGTTTTGTAAAAAATAAATATATTTTTTAAGAAATGTAAAAACTCACTGACATGATTCGTAACATCTTGTTTGAAAGCAAAAGTTTTGTTAGAACTTTTTGGAGCTTTTGCGTGGTAATTTAACGACTTAGGCAAAATTTACTAGAATAAATTAAAAGTGTTACAAAGTTTACTATTTAAGATTGTTGCAAGCTGTCGTTTTAACATGTGGTATCTAACATAGGAATTGTAAATTTATAGTCCGAATTAAAGAAAAGTGTAACTAAGATGCAATTAAAGTGCAAAGGTAACTCCAATTAAATATCAGCGGCCATTCGTTAAGTAGTACGTACCTGGATCGTTAATTACAACTTTTTTATTTTCCTCAATGACAAAGGAACTGTCGGCGAAAAGAAAAGTAGACAAGTGTCGTGACACGCACCCTAGAGCGGGAGCAGGGAGGGGGTGCGCGCGCGGCCAATGGCACCGCGCGGCGCAGCCGACCGCGGCGGCCATTGGTCTGGCCTCGGGGGCGCGCGCCCCGCCCCGTCCTCGAGCTCGCCCTTATTGAATTAGGCTTATCATTCGATTTCGAGTGGGGCGAGCGCGCGGTCCTCCACGCCGGCAAAAACTATCGCAGCTATCCGATACCGTCTGTAATCGGCATAATTCGATATACCCGTGGCTCATCTAATTATGCGGCTGTGAGCCCTCACGCGGCGGTCTCCGGCACGAGACGCACGCGCCCTGCGTGGCGCGGCGCTGCCTCCGCGAAAATTTTGTTTCTTTTTTAAACTATAAACGGCCAGATTCGAGCACATGACAGGAAGTAACCCGCTTAGATAGCTAAAGGCGGCATAGACAGGGTCATGGAGTACGGTTACTTGAGTGGAGCTGGAGGTGGGTTCGAAGGTGGCTGCCTGGGCTCCGGTGGCGGTGAGCTGTCATGGGGCGAGCTGGCGTCGTGTGGGCAGATGTCGCAGGCGGCGTACCGGTACCAGGGGATGCGGTATCAGCCGCCGCCACCGCAGTGCGCGCGCCCCCAGGACGCCGCTATGAGAAACCATCACATATTCCCACCGGCTATGAACTTACAACGTGAGTACATTCCTGTTTACTTGTTTACCATAAATCAGCTGATAGGTTCGTAGCGTTGCCGTATTTGTAAAGAGAACAACATTCGATCTGGTAACCAATTGCAAATAGCTAATTTAAAGTGATAGCACAGGTATTAATTATTGTAAAACTTAATAAATAGACATTTAAGTAACTGCGTAACAATACTTAAAATATTATGGCATGGCATTCGTTTTATTTTATTTTTTAATGTTATTTTATTTGGGAAACATACAATATTCTCATACATTAAAAAGAAATCAGGGAAGTTATAAGGCTTCCATGTAACTTGCACTTAAACCTTCGTCGTAGCGTCTCTGAATGGGTGGCGTCTACGGTAATCGTAGCGCCTAGCGTAGAAGAGCTACACGTTTTGTTTTCTATGTAAATAATAAATTGATTTGATTGATTTGATTATAGTCAATCTGAAGTAGAAGAACGAAGCTAAATGATAAACAAACATTTTGCTCATTAGAGATTAAAATATTTCATGTGTAAAATGATGGTTTTATTATCATAAAACCGTGCTGTCGCACAAGCATACACATATGAAGTGTAACTAATATTGCATATTTTTACATTGTATTTACCGATAGCCAAGATCACGGGCAAACACCTTTTAGGGAAGCTTAGCAGTAGACTGAGCAGGCTGATAACGATAATAATATCATCATCCTCGGGCATTTTAGTAAACTGATAGATAGATAGTCCCGTCCTAATATAAGGGGTTTTGCCTACAATCCCCATGCTGGGTATGATATGAGTACTGCGGACCGCAGAGTACAGCTTCGTGTATGCCCGTCGGAAATCAAGTCATTAAGATTATCCGTGAAGACCGTTCTATACCGCGTTCGTCATCAGAGGTCATCAGAGTCTGGTTATCAGAGGCCTCATATGTTGCACAGTAAGCTCCGCCGTGTTCAGGAGAAATTAGTTTGGGCTCTAGACATGAAGCTTGAAACCACTTACGTCCCTACATAACTTATAATATGGGTGATTTGAATTAATAAACATGTGTCGGAAATTAAAAACACATTTTGTATTTGTATTGAACTTGTTATTCTTGATTCAATAGCTTCGGTTTTCAAGTCAAATAAACAGTAAAATAGATATATGGTAATTTCTAAAGAAATGTTCATCCTAAATCGACCAGAAAAAACCAATTATCTTTTATTTTCTTTTTAATTCAGATCTTAGATCGTGAGCTAGCATTAAATTCCTCATCAATAATTTTAACGTTGCACTGCTGGTTGCAAGTGATTTTTCTTAATGTTCACGCGCTATACACACGTTTAGGTTTTCACGCGCCATAGAAAACGTCATTAATAATATTGAAAACTTTTATATCGCACTTAAATTATGTTAAAAGGACGTATTTCAACGGAAGTCCCTAAATAGAAAGTTGAAACTTAAACCACTAATCTATCACTGCTCTTACAATGAGCCGTGCATTAGTACTAGCTATAGTAGTCTGGTTTATGAAAGTTATTTATACGGTACTGTACTTTAAATTATTGAATGTGTTTTATTTTAATTGTTAGAAAAACAGCGAATTGCCATTTAAAAGCCAAAAGTTAGAAATCATTTATTTATATAGGGTTGGTAACCACATATAAACGTCATTAAGATAAGTTGACGTTAGTTAGGACCGCACCCACTTCTGAGACGAACTAACAAGAAACTCAGTGGGATTGCCCTTTTTTGTGATTGCTTAACAATTAAAATTTCAAGCCTCTAATCTACAGCAACTCATTTCCAAACGTCTATGTCTTGCATGTAATTTGCAATCGAGTGATAGGCATTTCGACGTAATCGAAATTTAATGTATTTCTTGCATTAATAAATTGATAAATTTATTTTAGTGGCATCATACTTATGTGTTTTACTAATAATATCATCTTTAAATTACGAATACAATAATAAATTTTGATATATCAAATAATTGTTGAAAGGAACAATAGATTAACTTGAAGTTACCGAATTAGCTATAAAATAAAATAAGATTATATAGAATGAATTATCTCAGTGAGATGCTGAAGGAAAGACTATGTAAAGCAGCTGACGGGAACAGGCTGGTAATAGTGATAAACTGACTAATGGCCCTATTCTAATTCTACAACAATTAGCATTTTGTTCGAGGTCGTTTGAATATGTTGAGCAGCAGCGGTCACTCGCGAATTTGCTACCTTGTTTATTATTATTATCTCATATACGCACTGAAATGTTTGTTGTAACTTATATGCGATCAATACTTTTATATTTCGTTAATTAGATACTAAGTGGAAATCACTATCTAAATAGCTAAATGTACAACTAAAGGTAAGGTAACTATCCTAGTTAATGCTACATGTATCTAACTTAGAACGCTTGTCCTTTTTAATCTATTAATAATATTCTGAAGCAGCTAATAATATTCACTAATTAATCTACTGATAATATTCACGAGCAGCTTAATATACACAGGTTATGAAATGTCGTGGGACGTCCTCGCGACTTATTTAAGATAACTTTAGTATTTTAAAAATAATATTTTTTATATATTTTTATGCACTAACGTGTAACGTGAGACGTAAATGGTAAAAAGTGGGAGTGTTCTACATTCCTCTGCTAATCCTTACGGGGATTACATGCAAAATGTAACGATTTTTGTTTGAATGCCACTTTCATTTAGATATATACTCGTATTTCCATATCTGATTATAATATTAGACGAATCCTATTACTAAAATACATTTGCGGTGTAGCTTAAACTTTTACGACAGTCAGTACAAGATATAAATGTGGCATGTCTACCGTCATTACAACTATGTAATGTAACGTTATTTTTTCTACCGCAATGTTATATCGCGGCCAGTGCGGTCAGTGTATTAATATGCAATGAATAGTATTTTTAATCATTGTTTGTGAAAATATTAGGCGTCATACCTATGAATAGCTATGTTTTAAAACGTTTAATATTCACGTTTTAAACGTTATCAATGTTATATAATTCAGTATAGTGATGGTTCAGTTCACGGCTAATCATGACGCTTTTTTGACCAACGATGAGATGGTCTGTTTTTTATGGCCATGGCAACATGTAAAAATTAAAATACGATAATTTATATATATATATTTGTACTAAATCGAAGCGGGGTTCCTTAAGTGTGACAAATTAATATAATTTCTGTATTGTTAAATACTAGAACTTAGTGTCGTTTTAAGAATTATTTTAAAGTGAAATATTGTTAAAGAAGTTTTGGATCTGTTCGTGATAAATATGTATATAACAACGGAAACTGTTAAGATACCTGTTTCAACATGCTTCATACTCATCTAAAAGGTTTCAAGTAAGAAATGGTACAGATATAAAGTATAAATATTTTTCTTGTTTGCTGACTGTTCTTTACTGTCTTTTCTACTTCGGCTCAATTTTCTCTACATGCAAATTATTGTGTGTTCCGAAACAGCCACAATACAAATACTGAAATAGATCGTGGACTCTATAGATTATTGATAAGTATTTGTGTTTCACCTAATTTTGATGTTTGAATCAAGTAATAAGAACGTTATACATTTTCTGACCATGTGAAAAGACAAACGGGATTTCTACTTTACCAAGTATTCCTGCTGCAATATTATATTGTGCTCCAAAGTGAAGGTCATCTTTTAAAGAAATTTTTCGAGACACTCTAATACAATTTAAAAACTATGTATAAAGAGAACCGTGACCGTCAAAGAGAATTATGTGCCTAAACAACAACAAAAAGTTTGACGAAATACATTTCGGAAACTTTGGCTTATTGCTGCCTTTCGTAATGCCAAAGTAAAATCGTTTTCATTTGGCGAACAAGTGGCGGGACGGGAGGTTTGACGACGGTCACGAAACAAAGAGTAGTGCTTTGGGCGGGGCGGGCGGCCGAGGGGCGCGAGGGTGGTCTCGCCGCGTGAGCGATTGCGCTCCTAATTGGCAGCGGCGTCCGCGAGAATCTTAAGGGGAGGACAGCGCAGCTCCGGAGTCTCGCTCCGCACGTCTTGCGGCGTCTCCGCGCGGAATCCCCGAGTCGCCGAGTCGCCCTCTCCCCCGGCGTCGCTGTGCAACACAATAACTCACCTCCGTTCACGTAATCTCGAGTAAACCCGGATTGTACCCGTTCATCACGCAGAAATTAATTACAAGTTTGCGTATTAATTGTAGTACAATTACAAGAATTACTGGGTTAGGTAATATTAAATGCTCAGATACACCGCTCGTAGGCGCCGTTAAGTATACTTGTATTGTCTTTCAAGCCATTCGTTTAACTTAGAAGATCGCTTATTTTGATAAAGATTAAATAAAAATCATTATCTCAACAGATTTCATGATTCGATAGAAAATTTGTATAATTAATAGTAAACTACTGAGATTGTGAAATTCATATACGAACACAACATACTGAAGTAATATACATCATATTGAAGACATTTTACATAGCTTGTAAAATTTCTTTTGCTTTTAAAACAATGCCCCATATAATTGTATACATTATTCGGTGTATTGTTTGTGCCTAGTTCACTTTCAAGTTCAATGGTTTATATTTATGATGCAAAAAAGTGTATGCAAAATATTGAAAACAATTACAGTCACAGCTATCCCCGAACCGATGACTTGATTCGATTTGATTCCGCGCATAACACGGAGGGTGAATAGGAGCCGTTCGGTAGCGAGCCAATATCGCCATTTCTATTCACATGTCGCCTTTGCATGCAAGTGGACGGGTTAATTCGATTTGGTGCGAGGACGAGGGCAATATTTTATCGCATCATGTGATCTATTCTGTCCCAAGAAGTGTAGTATAGTAGAGTGGGTCATAAAAAAGGCAATATCTCACAGTCGAGCAACGCCGCCGCCGCGATCGTAACTCTACAATGTAACACTTACTGGCTACATTCTACTTGAGTTTTTCTACTTGGATAATACGATATGTCATATTCGTGTTCTGAAAATGTTTTTTTGCTTTAAGTCGTTCGCCTTCACTGGGGCCTTCCTTACAAATGATATACATATTTACAAGTCCCCTTTAGCAATATAGGAAAGTTATTAGTGAAATAAATATTATTCATGTTGATATTTCTATACATAAGCAGACACTGTTTATCTTATATAAGAGTTGATAAAGAAATAAGTGTATCAATTAAATGTTAATCATGTCACAAGACTGTACAACTGAGGTGAAGGATTAAAGCTCTTAGAGCACCTCGGTCGGATGGCACACGAAAATGCAAGTTTTTCTATTGCTTAAAATTCGTAATAATGGTAATTTGAACGTTAGAATTTTCTGAACGTCATGAACTTAATGAATAAAAAACGTATTTTTAAGAAAGTATGTATGAATACAGTAAATAAAACCAATGATTAAACAAGCAACAATAAAGCCAGACGTTCCATTATGCTCATTTTTATGAGTACCTACCGCACGCTCGCCGACACAATTTGGCTTCGACGTCGAATATCCGCGTTTTACTACTACCATTACGTAAATTTACCCACATGTTTATTTGAAAATATAAAATATATTGATGTAGCGCATCACTCTTGTAAGCGTTTTATAACTTTTATATTGCTTTTTATATAACTTCTTTCGATATAACGCAACGTCTGCGTACTGGCGTCTACGGCGTAGACAATTATTGCATATATAAAAGGACTTTCGGGATTCATACAGAGCTGAAAGGGCGGTTTGTTTCGTGAAAAAAAAAAGAAATAAAATAACCATTAATCTGTGTTGCAACCCTTTCTCGTAGCCGCGGCGGAAAACATTTCTCGGCTCGTGCAATATGCCGCGATGACGCGTCGACAACGCTCGCGTTATGGATGTCGGCGAACTTTGCGCGCGACGCGAGAAAAATGATACGAGGGCACGTAGATGGATGGCGAAACAATTCACTGCCGGGATTCACTGACGGACTCGACCGTGCATAATGCCGTTACACTTGCACATCCTGAACTAAAACAATTTTTCAATATTCAATTGCGCTTGTATTATTTTCACGAATATACGATTATCCAATTAATACTGGTATATAGTGGTCAATATCAATAGTTAATGTTTTATTTATACATAGGTACATAAATTTTATACATTTTCTGAATGCCTTAAGAAGGATCTTTCAATTTAGTAATTACTTACTCGACTAATTTAACGGAATGCGAGTGCCGGGTGGTGCTCCGGGGTCGGGGGTATCATATCCGATGCGAATTAATTGGTCTTTGACGATTAATTATCGCCACGTGCTTGAGGCGCTAATATCATCTAGGCGCACCTAATCTTCATTACTACAACGGTTAATACATATTTACATAATGTTAAAATACAGTACCTATTTTTATTAAACCTAGTTTTTATCAATCTATTTGATATGACTGACGCTCATGGAGAATTTAAGAAAATTACCATAAAATTTCAAAACCTCGCAAGCAATGAAGGTAGCAATAACAATGAGCAGGACCGTCTGTCTGACCCACGATCTGTAAACTCAAATTAAACATCATAAGAACGAAAACATCTTGGCAAAATCCTCTTCATTAGGTCCCGCAAATTGCAGGGGGATGTGCGGGGTGGGGGGCAGTGACACGCAGTCGCTCCCCGCTTCCCCCAGCTCCCCGGAGCCTCTATTAATAATGCAAATGAGACCGCAGCTCGGCCAAGAAGCGAGTCTCGATTAATTCCGGTTCATTTGAGGTAATTGTCGCTGCGCGCGTGCGGTCTGCGGTGCGCAGTGGCCCGCTGCGTCGCGTCCGCGCGGCTGATGCCTAATGCCCCTAATGGTTTCAGAGGATCTCGTTTCGTGGTCGCTGTCATGTATTACCCGAAATGATTCTGTTCGTGTCTAACCCCAAGAAATTATCGTACAATAAATACATCTCAAGTGTAATCGAGACTTGAGCTTTTCACAGATATATATATTTGAGGATATTTTATTTAAAAAGTATAAATATATATGATTCAGCTTATGTTACGTTTAGCTTATGTATTGTACGAGTAAACAAGCGGAAAGGAATAGGTAATGCTATTGATTTGCTTTATTTTTTATAATTAATTATATTTTCACTGGTTTTAAAGTATTTCAATTGGAAATCACTTACTATTAAGTTAATTAATTATAAAGAGGGGTCCAATTTATAATAACTGTTACAATATAAAATGACAGTTACAATCATTTAAAACAGCCATGTAAGCAATTTCAATAAAAACTGTACCTTTATAATCGCTGGGAGAATAATAGTTTAACTTCCGCTATCAGTACTAAAAAAATTGTTAGATGATAATTAAGTTCTTTGTATTGAATTGAAAGAATTTTTAAGTGTATATATTCTTAAATAATAATGTGTGAGAACTCATGTTTAACCAGCATGGCAAACTGTATAGGACTGTAATATTCTCATTCTGAGAGCGGACCCGTGTTTACTGGTAAAGCAATAAAAGGCTTTTTTTATGATGATGATAATGGATAAATAATTAAACTATTTTAATCAATACTTATAATTATAAAAATCTTGATTTGTGGTGCTAATTTCTTAAAATAGCCCCTTACTTATTCACGGGATTCTATTTACAAAACCTCTGAAGTGTGATTTAACCCACCTTGATTTTGTTTTCCCTCACGTCTACGTACAGTGAGGTCATAGAAATAATGTTTCTTTAATACAATACGGCTCAAACATTACAAAATACTCTACGTAGCAGCGAGCAAGCCGCTACGAGATACGATCGATAACGCTTGCCACGCGACATCCCAACAGGGTTTTTCTACCCCACTCTATATATACTCGACTCTATATATAACCCGCTCTATGTATACTTAGTGCTATAGAAATATCTCGCGGGTGTAATGCTTTATTTTATTATGGAGGTTTTCAATACTTTTCGCTTAAGATAGGTTATTATATATATTCACAGCCATGTAGAGTATGTGATGTTTAATTGTATTTAGATGAAGTTCAAGCGTCTGACTTCTAGTGTTATTTATCACATGGTTTTGAATAAGGAGTTATAGAGTTAGAGTTAGTTCTCAATATGTTATAGAATATATTAATAATTCCGATAATTCCGATAATTCCGATAATAATATTAAATGTGAAGGTAAATTATATAAATCGTACGAAATGATATTTGGTCGCGTTCAAAGTTAATAAT
>DWEI01001126.1:0-17809 GCA_018245875.1 Mysoria ambigua | reverse complement strand
GAGGTCACATAAGAGGTCACATAAGAGGTCACATAAGAGGTCACATAAGAGGTCACATAAGAGGTCACATAAGAGGTTACATGAGAGTGCTTACCCCAACGCTACCTTTATGGAAGCCAGGGCTGGGTATGTAAAAAAGATGATGAAAGTATAATAAACGCGGTCGAGACGAGATCGTTACGCTGCATATGTTTGTGGCATACTCATCAACCGTGTTCGTAATTCTGATGTATGAAAGATGGTTTGTGCGAAAGTGAAAAGTGTGTAAATGAGAAAGGGCATGCTCCGATGATTCGGACAAGTTGAGAGAATGTCTGATGAAAGAATGTCGAGACAGATATACAATTCGTGTGTAGATGGAGAACAAGACTCACCTATCTGGTCCCAATGAATCAGGTTCTGACCGATGGAGGGTCAGAAATCTCCGAAATGACGTGCATTTATGAAGAGAGACGATTGTGGAAGGAGCGCCGCAGGTGTGTAAGAATAAATATATTTGGTACTAGGCGTTCTATTCCTACCCCGCAAGGGACCTGGCGTGAGGATATGTATATATGAATCTTGGAGACTCCTAGCATTCAAACATAATTCAAATGTATGTATCGGAGTTGGATATAAATGTATAAAATATTTTCCAAACGGATTTAATGAAGTTATAAGTTAATTATTAAATGGATATCCTTTACCCATAATCGATATCCATTATCAGTATTTTGTACAATCCATATTTATTTGCCAAATGTAACTGCCATAATTATAAATGTTGGAGCATGTAGTACAGTTACAAGTGTTGAATACATTTATATTACATTCACCCCTTTATGTTCAGTAATAAGATACTAATCCACTCATTTCTATTGATTGATCTTATCTTATTGATGTTGGTATGGATTTTTTTAAATTTATAATTTGTTTAGAAAAGGTCAATACAATGTTTAGCTTAGTATAATTTCCGACAGTAAACTTAACTGTCAAACTTGAAATTTTAACGAATGTGATCGAAATTCGACCACTGGGCGGCCACTAGTTATTCTAATTTAACATAGATTTCATGTGTTTATTTTTTTCTTTCAGGTAAGTTCAAGCGCTTATTTGAAATCGGGAACTACAAAGGTAATGATTAAAATGTAGGTAATTGAAGCAAAAGAATTGAATTAAAAGTAAAATTCAATCATCAGTTAAAAGTCGTAATTATATTTTAAAAAAGAAAATATGCCTGTATCTGGTTTTTAATACACACATTGTGATATAAAATAAATCGATCTAACGACCATTAGCTGTATTTTCCTTAACTAATTTACATTTCTGTCGGAAACGCTGTCACTGTTCGTCCCTCGACATAGTAAGCGTTTTAATTTTGTAAATTTCCAAACAGAAATTACGTCTAAAAATATACATCATAAAATTGAAAAGCACCAATTGTCAGGCACACTTCTTATTCTGTTAACCAAAATTCCCACACGAAAGATACTACCATCAGTGGAAGCAATTTAATATAATTAAACATGTATTACTGTTTTACCTCTAGGCACTTCTTGCGTACATTGGCGTTCATTAAACAAACACATCAGTATACGAGAATTGCTCTCGTAATTGTCGACAATACATTACGCCCGCAAAGCAACATTGAAAATACTCGAGCGTCAACATCATTATCTTAAACGCGCAATTAACACAAACGTGACTAAATGCAAAATAAATTATTTAGATTTACATGCTCATTCCAATTTCAAGTTTTAGTCGATAAGAGTTTTCCGTTTTCATCGCTAGCATGATACACGAACTGAAAATTAAAAGGATAAATATTATATCTAAACAGATTCTTAATAGACATAAACGGATTCTTACTGGACATGAACTGATTCTTACTGGATACAAACAGATTTTTATTAATAAACGTTCAGCTATTGACGCCGTTGCAATTTAAATTTCGAATTTTTAACTAACTCTTCTCTTTATTACCCGACGTAGGTAAAATAGGTTCCTTAAATCCACAGCAGAAAGTTGAGCGTGCTGAATTCCGTTAGAGATAAAGGCTATAAAGTTTATTGGCTTTATTATTCTTAGTGACGCGTCGTGCCTCCTCGTACGGCAAGAACCAGCGCCCGCCCTCAGGGACGGTGATAAACAATTTCATAAAACAATAAAGCGACAAAATTTGCCAAACAAATATGTGTCGTGTGAATGTTCATTTGGTATTAAATTGCAATGACTCAGTATCTCGCGTTATGCCCGACTGGTACACACCGTTGGGCTCCGAGTAAATACAAAGATATCTTTGATGTGTATCCTCTCGCGTCGGCGTGAAACACTCTCATAGACAAAATGCATTTCGATTTTAGGGGTTTTACACGCTAGCAGGTCGCCGAAAGTATTTTTGTGGCGACCTATTTTTCTAACAATATCAATTTTTGTACTTGTAACTAAATAGTATTTTATTCGTTATAACATGTTACTTTAACATATATATAATAATAACTCAAGAAGAGGTAAGCAGAGAAGTATAGTACACATCAACCTTTCCTCACTTACATTTACGTTTGACCACGGAACAGATTATGAGTCAATTCCCATGTACTAGGTAGATTTGGACACCGAACCTGTATTAGAAATATTAAAAATAAATTTTAAGTAAAATTCAATTATTCCCGACTCAGAATTTGAATCCTGGCTTCTCGATTGGCAGTCGCCTTCGCTACCACTGGCTACTCAATTGGGTTATGATTTATAACACAATAGTGCAATAGAGAAATCTTAAACCTCCTCATTACGGCATGGAATTTATATTAACAATGAATTAATATTGGGCTCGTGTAATATTAGAGAATTATTTAAGGGTAGTTGAAGAGAATTTAAAATAAACTAGAACTGTTGTATATCTCCGGAAGGATTCCTAAGGAAATACAAAATAATTGATTGCAGTGACACATCTGCAGAACAAACATATACCACAGATAACACTGTATGTGACAATCCAGATCTTGTTGCCTCAAAACATCAAGTTTATAACAGGAACTAAGATAAAATTTCTAATATGATAATAGAATTACACTATTCTAATACATTACTTTACAATATTGTAAAGCGAATGCTTTATTGTACAGAAGCAACTTGTGAATAATTAACACAAAAACCTGATCATTAACGTCTCATACCTTTGAATGAATCGTATGTATGTATAATAACAACTCTAAGCAGCGCACAAAGATTGAACGTTGATATCCGTTCAGTTGTACGAAGCAGACGGATTAAGCGACGGATTGTATTCCGGAGACGCCGAGCGGTAGTTTCAAGAAAATATCCATAAGGCTTAGTAAATATATTCATCTGCCGATTCCGAGTCTGTAAATCGGATTACCTCATTATTTGTTAAGGCGGATTAAACACGAAGCCGCTCCCGTCGCTCACTCGTTGTCCCACCTCGTTACTTTTACCCGTCGACTGAGTTCGGATCGGATATTCTTTGATATTAATGTGGATCCGTGGATTGTTGCTTAATTTGTTGTAAGCACAGACGGTGTTAGTACACACTCGTTACATGTCTAAACATGTGTCGTCTTAATATTAGACGTGTTTATTATTCTTATTTTATTATTACGCGTTGCGTTGTTTTCGTATGTTATTGTCAAGTTTTAATTGCTGGCAACTAGTTATTAAATTTGTGTCTTATAAGTATGTGAAATTTCTGTTTTTACGATCAGCCAGTCTGACAATAAAACTAGGTCTGAATTTTTCCTTTCTTCTATATTTTTGAGTTTGGTAACTCGTGGCTCCAATTATATTACCGTCATCATTAAATCTTTTAACCTTTCCTTTAAGGTTTTAATAGCTAAACTAAAATCTTGACTGCCTTATTGGTCGTTTTGGGTGCAAGTACGACTACATATCGGGAGGTCCTGGGTTGAATTCCCAGGTCGTCACTACTAAAATTTACTCATTAGGATTTTCTAGTATTGGCCGGAGTCTGGATATGTGCCCGGTGTATGTTAATAGGCTCACCACCTATTCTACAGTAAAACGTAAACGTAACCCTTGAATTACAGGCATGATGTTACGTTAAGTCTTAAGTATTGAGCGTTATAACGACAACAGAAAATGTAAAGACATTGGCAGGCATGCTGTAAGATCAGATTTACCCACAGCGTACGCTTGGGCGTGTGAAGAAGGTTGATGTGCATTGTGCTAGATATAAGATACTTTTCATTATGAAATGAAGAACGTATTCTACAGCGATACACTAAATATGTTTATCATAAAACGATGATTTCAGTGTCTTACCTAAAATATGGTAAAACATAATAAAAAAGCATAATATTCATACAAATACGAACAATTTTTGTCCCGTATTTTTATACAAACATTGCCACACACGAATCCCACTTGTTTGTGTATCGGTAGGATATATTCGGTTTGCAATTCTTATAATCCCTAGGTACGTCACAATCTAGGTTACAATATCGATGAAAAAAAAATGTACCTATATTTTATAGTCCGCACGTAAAATCTAAATCTGCCGCTCGTGAAAGTTAGATTGGCATTATGCGTATCAAAAGTTCCCTGCAATTTCCATACCGCGATACAATACAATACATCCATAAAGGGAATTGAACTAAATTTTTTTATCCGGATTTAGGGGTGGCGTTTCAAATGCTTTTTTGTATTTCAACTTTCGATATGTTAATTCCGTATACGATGTAGAAATTAGATCATTAAGAGTTTTTTATAGCAACTTCCTACATTTTCGAGTGGACTAAGAACCTAGACTGGAATTTACATGTTCTCGTTTATTGTCATATCCTAAAAGCAATATTTTTTTTGTCTGTTTATAATTATAATAAGTTTAAAAGTTAGTATTATTAAATTTATTAAGTTACTTAGATCTTGCATCAATTTCTTGATCAAGTTCATTATAATTTATTAATCACGCCTCTATCATAACTATATCTCCTTTCTCGAAAGAATTAAATAATAAATGACCGTAAAATAATTTAAAATCAAACCTTCGCACAGCCCTACACGCCAACCGATCACGATGAAACTCTTAACTCGCTTAATGGCTCGAGTTGTAACGAGTTGTCGGCTTTTTCTCTTCCAAACCGAATTGGCTACGTACTGCATCGAATTGAAATCCATAAAAAAGTATTATTACACTGTTCCATTTTTAAATTTTTGTTTTGTTTCGACGCGCGCGTCACATTGTGTGTCCAGTGCCTTTGATGACCGCGTGCGCGTGTTCGGTCGGAATCGTAGTGTCAAAACTAAAACGCAAAATCGGTTCAGTTGCTGTTTTAAGAGACTTTTGGCTTTTCGTTTTGAAGCTTCATATTTTAAGCTCTGCTTTCACTGCAGTCATCCGTCATCCTGTGAATGTCCGCCTAAGAATCGAATGAACTGTTACATGTATACGTTTACTATTTTAAAATGTCACTTTTTTATATTCAGCCTGACAAGGAGGCAGACGGGCCATTTGATGTTAAGTGGTTACCATTTCTAGAATTTGTTATGGTGTTATAGAAAAATGTGTCGGAATTTCATTGCCTTTTGCTTTGATACTAATAAATTGGGATCTATCATTTGATTTTTCTTCCTGTTCATTTACGTTGTCAGCATTGATTAAATAAAACTAGCTAAAATTAAATAAAACGGCTATTAATTATTTATCAAGCGATCGGCAACTTTTTTACATCTGACTCGTCAGAGTTTGTAACGCACTGCTTTAAGCAAATAGATTACGTGCTGTTTTCTTTGATGGGCTTACTTTAATGGATTTCCCTGTTTGCTCGCGAACTTTCTTACGATCACTTAATCTACCGCAGTTCGTATTTTTGTATGATTTATGAACCCCCGTGACGCCACCAGGGCTGGGGGTTTATCTTGTATTCCATAACAATTTTATTGTATATAAATATACATACATAATTATATCTGTTTTTAATATTATGGTTCTCATTTTATCTTATTATTCATCATCCGGGTATCTATAACTTACGTGATGTCGAGAAGCAATATTGCAATTTATAGAATTATTATATGTATATTCCAGTCTATAGAATGTTAAGCCGACACGTGCACATAAGATTTTTCTGAGATTTAAATAAATCTAAAAGAGCTGGATATGGCACTATGTATGACATGTCGTTCTGTCTACTTCATAATATGCGTGTTTTCTTTTCAAAGTATTGAAATACACGTATGTAAGCCGTTTCATATGTCGCGCGTCCTTATTTTAATAGTATTTACTTGATTTATTATTTATTATATATTATTTTAAAGAAATAAATAAATGACAGTTCAAACATATCGTATCAGTTGCGCTTAAAGAAAAGATATGAAGGGTTTAACTTCACAAAAATATTCAAGTTTTTAGCTTTTTATTCTATCCCAAATGCAAAATAAATAATAAAATGTAGTTACTAAGTGTCCACGTGACTGAAGATTTAAGCCCGTAGGTCCTAAACCCTAACAGGTCTGAGGGACATGACAGCCGCATTAGAGGCTTTGCTTTCAGAACTCAGACGGACGCCGGCCGTGTGTTCAAATAGGATTTATTGCTAAGCATTCTCTTAACTGAACATTTCCAAGTAAATAAAGCAGATTAAATTATGACAACCACAGGTAACGCACTGAAGAGACCGCGTGTAATATATTTTAACTTATAGATATATACAAGATTTATTTTACTCGTATTGTATCGAATGCCTCGGTGGTTAATTGATTGCAACTGCTGATCGAGAGGTCCTGGGTTCGAATACAGACGAGTTACTATCAAGTTTTTTAACTTTTCAGTAGTATCTCAGAATCTGGGATTGTGCCTGTTATGTGGCAATAATCACACCACAAGTTTCTAGTGGGACATATAAATAATGACACATTGGCAACTTTTACAATTCTCTGTCCAACTCTTTGAAGATTATCGGCGTTATATTAGGTACATTGTTATTACTACTTGTACAGTATATTCAATTCGTATCGGAATTAAAATGGTTTTTGTAGCAGTTAAAAAGTAAGAAACTACACATGGCACTAAACGTAGATCGCGTTCAAATTATTACTTATTAAAATAGCATAGAAAATTTTAACAGTGGCCGTTGAGATTTATGGCGGCTTTTTATTAAAGCACGAAGGAGCCATTAAAGATTTTAATTAAAAACTTCACAACACAAACATGCTCGTGCGAAATAATACCTATGCATGAAATACGCCGGGAGTGGTTTATGGTCTACGAGAGTTAACAAACGAGAGTGTAAGCTAATTTTGGGATGATCAAACGAAGCTGAGCAAGGATCTTCTGCATGTGTATAATTTATTTACCTGGTCCGCTTGTCTCTTCTTTGTGTTGGCTGGCTGCTTTGGTTGAACTAAAGCGGCAAAACTCCTAGTTTAGATAAGCGATTGTTTTAAAACAGTTCCATGGACCTAACCTTGTTTCGTCACACACTTGTTACTGGTGGTTTACATTTCCATCTATTCTGATATTGTCGTGTTTTAGTTTTTTAGCTGATATAGAAATGAATTATTTGAAGCTTAAATACTTCTAATTTAATGTTTTAATCCAACAATAATTGGGGGTATTACAGCGCCGAACTGACCCCCTCCCACCTTGACCACCACGAG
The DNA here is from genome assembly GCA_018245875.1 of Mysoria ambigua. NCBI lineage: Eukaryota > Metazoa > Arthropoda > Insecta > Lepidoptera > Hesperiidae > Mysoria > Mysoria ambigua. The sequence continues at coordinate 10,195 of DWEI01001126.1, read as the reverse complement.
ACTAATTTACCCTAATGCTGTTACCCTTGTCTGCATTAACCATTAACTTGTGACACGCTTAATTCGCTAAGTGCTTCGGTCAGTTGGTCTCCATACCGCCCAACGTAAAAGCGGGAGCGGAGAAAATTTTGTCCATGTACGAGCAAATAAGGCCTCAGAATATACGGCATCTCTGTAAATTTCGGTCTGCATGAAATTTTATGGTCAAGGCTAAATTTTTCATCGAAAGCTAGTCATGTTATGCTGGCTTTCGCTGATGCTGGCTGAGGCTGGCCCTGTAGTTCTTTATTTGCCCGTCATACTCTACGTAGCAATTTTGCTGTCGCTGAGCTCCCCCGTCAGAAAAGAGTGTTGTCGGATTAAAGCCAACACCTAAAACGACTATTTACTGGACACCTTTTGTTTAAGAAAGGTCAAGGGTTGACCGATTAAATTAAAAATTTATTTTCTTGTTACTTCATTCGAGAATATTCTTTAAGTCTCAGGAATGATCACGGTTCTCTTTTATTTCAGGTTTCGCAATTTTTACGTTATGAATATTTATAAGAACATTTGAGTATGTTATGATGTATTTGAGTATGTAATTTTTAGCTGTAAGTTTTCCGAACATTATAAAATAAAAAATTAAAATATGTAAAATAGAATTATATTTGGAATTTACAAATAATAATACGACGATGCCTATAGATACACATGACTATCCCAAGGTCATGTTCGTTGCAAGCGCAACTGCCAATCCGGAGATTCTGGGTTCAAATACCAGGATAGGTACATTATTGGACTTCTTCGTGTCTTACATTTTCCAGTAGCGGCTCGGAGTCTGGATTTGTGACTGATGTTTGCCTTAGGCTCATTCCCTATTCCATAATGGAACGTAAACGTAACGTATAAGGATTATAGGCGTGATTTTGTACATCAAAATAAATATAAAGACATTTATATGTGATTGCAAATCCTATATAAATAAATGATTTTTGTCTTTGACAACTAATAACATCCTATTACGATACCGCGTATTGAGTTTGATAAACTGGTGAGATACGTAACATTAAAAAATTCGAAAGTTACCGTAGAATAACTGTAAGAAACTTCGGGAGTTTGTTTGATAAAATATCTGAAAAAAACATATGCAATAACATAACAGATATATTACCGAAGCAAACAATATGAAACGTTTTAAATATTCAATTGTCGCACCAACGGAAGTGTTCATTACAAAACATTAATCATTTCCGTCTTCACTTTCCATCGGATAATGAAGTCTGTGAAATTCACAATCAACAAGTTTTAATCTGCGCCATTATACAGTCAAGATTCATCTAACTTTGTCCTTTTTAAAACTTATCTAGTTTAGTACTTCCCCCGTCACTGCGTAAGACGGTAACTGGATAGGAACACTGACGTGCAGAATTTTGATGCATTTGACCGTCCACGCTGCGGTCCATGATCTTATGTTAGAATACAACGTTGAATTATAATGCGCCGTCAACTACATTATATTAATGTAAGTTACGGTCGTGTAAATTTATTTAAAATTATATGAAGTGCCACAGTAGGCCACACACTGGCTGATGGGGGAGTCGGAAGTCTCTAAAATCGGCTTGAATATATGGAGAGAGTGATAAATGTAAAGGAAGCGCAGAAGGATTTTAAGGAGCGAGATATTTGACACTCAGTACGTTTTGTCTGTCCGTGACAGAGCTGGCGTAAAGATAATTATGCAAGTACTATATGAAGAGTACTAAACTCTTATGACAACGTTTTCTTCTATTTTATTTTTATTTATTTATGCATATTATTACAACACCAGTTGATTTTGATTTCATTATTGCTGAACTGAATTTAATGTTGTGAATTCTTTACTATGACTGAATGCGAATTTTCCATAAAGCACAATCTGTTAATCGCCAACAATATTAGATCGTATTATAATCACACTACAGTATTGTGCTAGTTTTATGTTCAAACAAACATAATTATTCGCACGGGACGCATAGACAAAGGGCGTAATTACCACAGGCTCTGGCTTGTATTAATGACTAATTAGCACTAAACTTAGGACATTCGCACATCTGCGCTGTAATGCGTTAAAATATAGGATAAAATTAATAAGACATTACACTAATGTAAATTGTCCATAAATGTCCATAATTAAAAAAAATAAAATGGTAAAATCTAAATAATTTTAAAATATAACGTATGGAACAAATCTGTTGTGGATAAGGCCCTATGTTGTTTTTGCCTTCCTGCTTTTAGTTATAGAAGTATACTATACGCCTCTGCCTACCACTTCGGAGACTGTAGGCGTGACGGTAAGGTTTTTTAGTCTTGGGTCGTTTTGACATTCAAACAATTTTTAACGTTCAACAATGTATTTTGTTTTGATTTTACTGTACATATAAAAAAGTATATACAACGTTTTAAAAGTAACTTCACGCCTGTAATCCCCGAAGAGGTGGGCAGAGGAATGCAGAATATTCCCACGTTTCACCGATTAAACAACGATTACAACGTATTAGATTTATGTACGATACAAAATTGAAAAGATAAATTTTTTAAATTAAGTCTATGTTTTTGCTATCTGTGTGAAAACTAAACGATTTTAATGAAACTTGATTTAGCATTAATTTATGGGGTTATATAATAATTCTTACGACAGGATACTCTCTCATTCGAACGGGAGTGCATATCAAGTTTGACTTAATAGTAATTAATTATTATTCAATACTTTCAAGTTGCGAGGACTAAGGGCTACATCTATTCGTATAACGCTTCTTTAATTTGATTCGTTGGTCCAATGATGGCAACGGAAACTGCTATTATAACTTATAACTACGCGACCGGGTTGCTTCAGTATCGCAACGAGTGTAATAATTCACTGGGGGGGCATATCTAAAGGGTGTAATTAACACAGGCTGGCCTCTATCAATAACAGATTAGCATGTAAAAGCTAATGGCGTAATGGTTGTGTGTGTGTGTGTGTGTGTGTGGGTAATTGGGTAATAAATTGTGGGTAGGCCAGTCTTAGCGGAGAGTTTGGACGGCAGCACGCCAAGATACACGGAGCACGTGGACTGTACCGATACATGTACATGTACTCGTACATACGTAAATAGTGTGGTCTTTTAATTTTTTGGTCAATTTCGTTTTTGTCTATAAAATGTAGATGAGGAATATTTTTTGATTCTTGTCTGTTTTAAAGTAACAATGTACACGACTGCGCTACAGTGTTATTAAATAAACTTAAGCTAATGGGTCATAAAACATATCGATAATCTCAACTTAGGCGTTTTTTTTATGGATGGAACATGCGTCAATAGTTTGAGATTCCGGCGCCTCTTTATGTGCTATTAGAGCGTCATACGATAAACAGTGTACGTAAGTTCGATCTGAACAGAGAGGGGTACATTTTCATTTACATTTTATTACGCACCATAATTTGCAGGCCGTACCTTTGCTTCAGCAATACTGAAAATAAAAAAATATTTTCCGCAACACAAAAGATCTTATATGTTGAGTTCAGCTATAAATTCACAGAGTTTCATTAAAAATGATTCGTTTTCCGTTATGAAGAAACAAATGTAAGATATCAAGTATTTAACACAGTATTTTTATTACTACACAGATATATAAAAATCAATATTTTATTCGTCTCGTTCTTACAATATTACAGCAGTTGATATCTGAATAGAGTATACAACGTCAATTCAATTTAGTGCAGTGGGTTTGAACAAAACAAAAATGTAAGCCGCCCAAAGCTAAGTGCCGACTTGTCTCACTCCAGAAACTATCGGATTATGCATCACGAAGGCAAACTAACTTGCGACTTTCCCTGGAACTTGGTGGACGGTTCCATTCGGAACTGACGTAACCAATGCAGCAAGTAGTCAACTGAGGGAGCAGCTTCAACTCGTAGACGGTAAATTTTCCAAGACGTCGATTCAAATAGCCAAACTCCGTTCAGCTTCCCTCGCTTGCGCCAGGGTGCCGAGGACTTGCATGAACGTGCCTCTATTTTAATCACCTGTTGAGTTGTCACTGCGACTTGAACTCGTACTATAGCGTCGTTACATTAAATTACGTTAAGTTACGTTTAACTTCACGCCTGTGATCCAAGAAAGAGTGGACAGATTACACCAGTTACGTTTACGTCCCACTGTGGAACATGCGGTGAGTCAGCAGTACACTGGGAATGTATACAGAATTCGCGCCACTACCAGAAAATCTGATTTAGAAAATACCAGTAGTGCCCGACCTGGGATTTGAATCCAGGAGCTTGCAACCAACTGGTAGCTTACATTAGAACAAATAGTCCTGACACCTATATCCTGAAATACTTTATGTATGTATATATAAAGTTATTTTAATACGCGGTATATCAAGAACAGAGATGTATCAGTATAAATAACGCGTTAAGTAAGACCGAGCGGTTACGTAATAAGAGGGAAAACTTAGCTTTATAATATATTATGATTGGAGCGGAGGGACATGGAATGTTTACATAACCTAATTTATCCCTGATATGTCTGCCAAATATTTTATTGATGAGAAAATGTCACAAAATTCTTGTAAAACGATTTGTCAGCGGGCAAATGCGTAACATGGCGGCCATTTTAGTCGAGACGCGAAGTGTCCTAAGCAAACAAGTTTTCCATTGATGCGGTTCCGTGCGCGGGCCGTGAATGTCGATATTATGTCGCTTGGAACCGGCTTACAGCTTAACAAAATCCTACTGTATATCTCAATCTTCTCTACCCCCTTTTAACCAGTTAGTAGGTAGTGTGCTATATACCGGGCACGAATCCGGCAATATTGGAAAGTTCACCCGGGGATCGAACCCAGGACCACTCGATCAGCCGCAGCGCTCGTATGTGCTGTTATTTAATTATTACATACATTTTTAAGTTTGTTACGATGTATTTAGTTACCATGTGAAATTTGTGATCTGACCCTCTGTTTAATTCTGTGGGTTTTGTAAACCCTAATTTTGAGTTACTCTACTATTTTTACAATGGCAAAAATGTCCAGACAAACGGTTTCTCTAAATTATTACATAATAATTTTATTTTCCTGAAATGTCTTAATTTGCACGACAATTATTCATGAACGTTGATTCATGTAAATACACCATCATTAAGCAACTGTTGTTCAAAAGCAAAATAATCAACAAACGTGGACCGTACGCATACTCTTGATATGGCTGTCTGGTGACTGTTTCTGCTTACGAAGCTACAAATATCACTTCAAGAAGAGCGTTTCACCTTGTACCTCAATCAGATTAAATACTAGCGGGTTGTTCTAAACTTGATAAACTCATGAATAAATTATTATTTTTTCGTTTTATTCAAAACGTTCATTATTACGTACTTATTATACTGAACATATGATTGATTTCAGTTGCCTTTCGGCAATTCGTCTTCACTGTACATGATGGATTCGTCTTCGGCGTAATGAATAAAAATGTAAGCCCACCGGCAGTAATTCGTGCGCGATTTGACGTGCGTCAACTAAAATTGAGCTTGGAGGGGCAACAAGCTTTAAAATGATATGCAATTTATTACAAATAGTTGTTATATACAAGGATGTGTATTTCGTTGTAACGGATAAAAATACACTATAGAAAAATACAAAATACAAAAATGTTTTATTGATATATAAGTTTCAATTACAATAGGTCGCAAGGGCCCCTGTACTAGGTCAGTGACCCGTGTTACTGGGTGCCCCGCTCATCACCGAGGCATATAATAACAGAATCAATAATAGTACAGACATACAGAGATACATTTCAGTCCAAATGTTTGATATTGCCTCTCCGTTCCTCAGATGTCCAACATTCGCTATCTTAAAATCAATGGATTTTTCCATATTGTGCATAAGTTATTGTTATAGAATTGTTATACCTATGTATCAACAGTAGGAAGTGAAAACGGCAATGTCACATTACTTGACAACAGACCCGTAGGGGAGATACATGTGTGATCTGATGTTATTATATTGTTAATGATTTTATTCGATTACTTCAGTTCTTCTCAATCCTCAACTAAAATTTTTTAAATTTTTGTTTTTTTGCCTTATTTTTAGTTGACAATTTTTAAGAATAGGTACTTTAAGAAATGAATATTAATTTTTCATTAGATAAAATTTATGATATTATTACTTGCTAATATTTGGAAATAATTTCGACTAATCTTTGTAAGCTTCTTTTGAATAACTTAAATTACTAATCGTTTCGTGTGTTTTTTGATCCGAACATGTTCCCCCAAATACATTTATCTATTTACGTTTCGTCGCCGATGTGACGTCACTATATCAAAACACAGTAGGTACAAAGTTGTTCTCAAAGGAGCGGGCACAAGTCTCAACTGCGCACCTCAATGGGGCAAATTGCCACCTAACGCACTCAGGGCACGTCCAAACACGGCTAACTCATTAACTCACTCCCATACAGTTAGTTGGGATTGAAGCCTTTGACTTGAAATTTGAATGATAATCACATTACATACGCAATTAGGCATATCAACGGTATAAATGAAAACTAATTTGCACAGTTCGAAATATAAATGCGTCGTATTTTGTATCTTTAAAAAGTTTGTTCGAATTTTGAATGAAAGGTTAGTAATTAAGAAAGTAGTAGTTTATAAAAAAATTGTACGAAAATTCTACGCTTAAACCTATCATCCTTATAATTGTAAGATTATAATGTGTTGATATATCCGCGTTAACAGTCCGCTTTTATGAGCTGTCACATTTGTCACTATCCTTCATAGATCTACGAAATATCTTGATTCCTGAAAGTGCATTCCAAAATACCGTTTCATTGAGATTTTGAATATATCTCGGGACTAATAGTATACTTTAGAATTCAGCCTCCATTTCCAGGGGTCTTGAGTTCTAAAACTGGCGCGTACATCTTCACAAAGGTGGTGTGTTTTAAGATTAAAACACGTGCAGCTAAAATATGAAAAAAATGATTATCCTACAATAAAATACTAACATATTTCTAGAAACTATTATTTCACATTAGAAATTATAACAATCGATCCATACCACAGGCAATTTGGGTTTAATAGGAGGCTCCAGTCACGTTCTAATGTAAAATGTTAATATTTTAAGAAAAAAAAAATTATTATATTATTATATTAGTTTTCTATCTAAAAATGAAGTAAGCGGTACGTCTCGGAAGGTAGTTTCGTGACTGTCAAATAGGAAACAGACCGTAGCGTTGGCGCGGCTTCGGCAACTCTGAGATGTTTGCTCTACGTTTGTATAGATTGGTCTGCCCACAGCGTAGCTTAGTGATTTCCCTTTCCCCCGACACCAAAGTAAAGCCCGTCGCACGTACAGAGCAATTAATTACCGTGCCCACTGATCTTTAGGCACTAAGTGTTTAGAAATGGCGCTCGAAAATACAGGGCGCTTATTTATAATGTAAACGTGTTTAATGGGCGACAGGATCTTAGCGTATTTCTCGCGGAGGTTTTCTTTAAGTTTTTTTGTATAGCTGGTTGAAATTACTTAAGATTTACATTTAGGTACGGCCAATCATTATTACACAGTCTATCTGTGAAACACCATAAGCATGAAGTGTTGTGTTACATGTTTTAAGAGGCATATAATCGTATGTGTATAAACAAACGATATTAGACACATTTGGCATAGTATTTAGTCACCCCAACCCGCCTTCAATTTGCAAGGAAATGCTTGTACTTTAACTTTACTTGTATTTTACTTTACTTGTACTTGTACTTTACTTTAGTTTACTTGTACTGCTTTTGTGCCGCAGCTGTATAGATTCTTTTTTAAACGTCGTTGGTAACGTGATATAGAAACAATATATGTATATTAACAAGCGCAATAGTAAAACTGAAAATAATAACGGCACTCTTTGTGACGCCACGTCGCGAACTGTACCGTGCAATTATACTGTTTCCGTTTCTAAGGTTTCTTTTCAGCTGCAGACAGACGGCATCGACTGAGACGACGCGTTAAACATGTGTAATTCAATTACTTTGACCGTCTGTCTGAGTTGTTATTTTTTTTAATCTTTAATTACCTCTAGTGTATACGATGTGTGTAACACAAAAATGTATCGAGATTAAATTTTTCGTCATGATCACGGGAATTCACGTAAGTTTTATTTATATTTTTATCCTAAATTCGTTGTCTGTTTTTCGATCTGCTACTTTTTTATCTCATACGTTTGAAAATAGGTACGAGCTGTTGTTTTCGCTCGAAAATAATTGGAGGGTCGGGATGTGATAGGCTTTCTTATCGCCAGAAAACAGTTCAACATCTGGTGAAAATTTTTTTTTCGATGAAGAAAATGTTTACAATGAGTTTGATTTACCAGCTACGGGTTGAAGAGAAATAGGGCTGATGTTTCTAACGATGCCACACCTAAGTCAACTTCTGAACGTGGTTACCTGGAATATAAGAAAATTATTATTATTATGATAGTGAAGTTCCTCGTAATATTTTATTGGATTGTTCTAGATTAAGTTAACTTCTTGCGTTACAATTAGTTCTAGTATTTCCTGTTCGTTAACCTTGGTGCGGTTCGCGTTAGGCGAACGGGAACTCTGCAGTGTAAGTCCTTAATTATATAATAACGCGACCAAACCTCGACTCTTTGGCAAGAGCGCGCGCCGAAACTGCCAAATGACTAGACTATAATGCTTAGTATATTAGGGGAATTTGGTGCAAGTGTATTAGCTATCTGTTGTAATACCCCGTTTACCGCGATTACGTAATCTTCTTTTGAATGTCAGTGCTGAGAAATGCTTATGGCTTAAGGCATAACGCACACAAAAATAAGCAAATAAATTAATTATGTGATAAAATGAAGCAGTTTTACAAGCATTTTGATATCATTACGATTATAAAATTTTATTAGTTGTAGTTAAAAATTGTATGTAGTAGAGATGTAACGAATATTCGCAATCGCATTCGCGAATATTCGTATATTTTTACATATTCGCAAAATTTTTGCGAAAGTTTTCATAGTATAAATATCAGAAAAAAAAATAAAATCAAAATCCATTATATCTTATGTTTTCTAATACAAAAAAAGGAACAAAATAGTGATCACGTTACCAATTTTCAGTTCATCATTTGGTATAATTTATTTATTCACTTAACTTTGAGCAATGAAGCTTAAGAATCAAATTTTCATTAGAACATTAACACAAAAAATATGTAATGCAATGAAAACAAACAATAATAAATTTTAGTGTGAAATTTTCTATGAAAAACTTAATATTCGGGAAATTTCGAATATTCGCATTTAAATAGTGTCATTCGTTACATCTCTAGTATGTAGGTACTTATTTTTGATATTGTTACATCATTGTGACGGTATTAAGTACTGTCATATAGGATTTAAAATGGTGCTTCGATAATACAAATGCCGCATTGATACTTTGACACTACAATACATTTTGACGTTACACAATACACTGTCACGAATCAAAGGGCATGACATATAGTTAGCCTATTATAGTTTCATATTTTAATATTGCGTAGTATAATTTCGTTATTGTAATTTTACGCGGAAAAGACTGTTTATTTTATTCTATATTTTATTCTTATATAATCTTTTATATGTCCCGAAACAGTCTACATAAAATACGAAACTTTTCATGTTCACTTGCGTTCAGAGCCATCCGATGCAGTAACTTAGTAACCTACTACAAATATTATATTCTCAATTAAAAGTTACTTGCAACAATTCCCGATATAATGAATTTCCATCCCATATGCACTATACACCCTTCCACCTGAAATGTTTATACGATAAAAATAGCATCATAAGTGCATATGATATATAATAGCTTCATGTGTATAGGTATTCATAGATTTTTGCAAAGAAACGAATGTAACAATGAACATTACGTAACGTAACGTAACTTCACGCCTGTAATCCCCGAAGAGGTAAGCAGACACGGTTCACTCCCGGGTGTCACTAGTTACATTTACGTCTCACTATGGAATAGGCGGTGAGATTATCCATACACTGGGCATACCTAGACTCTGAATCACTACTAGAAAATCTACATAAAAAAAAATTGTAGTGTTTGATCCGGGAATAGAACCCGGGACTTCCCGATCGGCAGTCGCAATTGCAACCAACTCTAGCAACGAGGGCCCCAATGAACATTAATATATCGACGGTGGAAAGAAAAAAGTTACCAAGCGC